>ML426518.1:0-97288 GCA_005239525.1 Nicotiana knightiana | reverse complement strand
CCCCGAAAGGGAAATCGATTTCGCTATAGATTTGCTTCCTGATACGCAGCCTATATCCATTCCTCCCTACAGAATGGCTCCTGCAGAGCTAAGGGAATTAAAGGAACAACTAAAGGACTTGCTCGATAAAGGCTTTATTAGGCCAAGTACATCCCCATGGGGTGCTCCGGTGCTCTTTGTTCGAAAGAAAGATGGCTCCTTGCGGATGTGTATTGACTACAGGCAACCAAATAAAGTCACTATCAAGAATAAGTATCCTCTTCCACGGATTGATCACTTGTTCGACCAATTACAAGGTGCCAAATGCTTTTCGAAGATCGACTTACGATCCGGTTATCATCAGCTACGAGTCAGGGATATTGATATCCCAAAAACAACATTTAGGATGAGGTATGGCCATTTTGAATTCCTTCTCATGTATTTCGGGCTTACAAATTCCCCAGCAGCCTTTACGGATCTTATGAACCGGGTATTCAAACCATTCTTAGATGAATTTGTGATTGTGTTTATTGACGACATCCTGATATATTCACGATCGGAAGCCGAGCATGCGGACCACTTGCGAGCTGTATTGCAGACTCTCCAGGACTACAGGTTATATGCTAAATTATCTAATGTGAATTTTGTCTAACTTCTGTAGCTTTTCTTGGTCATGTTATTACCGGCGATGGTATCAAGGTTGATGACCAAAAGATTGAAGTTGTGATGACTTGGCCGAGGCCCTTGAATCCGACAGAGGTTCGTAGCTTTTTAGGCTTGGAAGGGTATTACCGAAGTTTTGTGGAGGGACNCCGAGGCCCTTGAATCCGACAGAGGTTCGTAGCTTTTTAGGCTTGGCAGGATATTACCGAAGGTTTGTAGAGGGATTTTCCTCTATCTCTGCACCATTGACGAAACTGACACATAAGGGAGCTAAGTTTCAGTGGACTGAGGCATATGAACAAAGTTTTCAGGAGCTAAAGAAAAGGCTTACTACGGCACCTGTCTTGACTCTTCCGGATGGAACCCAGGGTTATGTTGTATATTGTGATGCCTCGAGAATTGGCCTAGGTTGTGTTCTTATGCAGCATGGTAAGGTTATCGCGTACGCCTCCAGACAGTTGCGGAAACATGAACAGAACTATCCTACGCACGATCTTGAGTTAGCCGCTGTTGTCTTTGCCCTAAAGATTTGGCGGCATTATCTATATTGGGGTTCATATTGATGTTTCACCGACCACCAGAGCCTTCAGTATTTATTTAAACAGAGGGAGCTGAACCTATGACAAATAAGATGGCTAGAATTACTAAAGGACTATGATGTTGATATTTTATATCATCCCGGCAAAGCTAATATTGTTACTGATGCCCTTAGTCGGAAGTCCATGGGCAGTCTAAACCATGTTGAAGCTGATAAGGTCAAGATGACTAGATATCTATGCCAGCTAGCTAGTTTGCAGGTGTGTTTGGCAGATGTGGAGGGTGGACGTACTCTCGTTCAGAATACGGCAAAATCTTCTTTTTCTACTGAAGTGAAAGAGCGACAACACGAGGATCCTAAGCTTATAAAACTGAGGGAAAGTATTCCACAGCAGCGACAACCTTTATTTGAGCTAACTGGAGATGGAGTCCTTAGATACCAGGGCCGCTTATGTGTACCAACAGTCAGAGAGCTCCACGCCAAGATTCTTTTGGAGGCCTATTTTTCTAGATATGCAGTTCACCCCGGAGCGACAAAGATGTATCGGGACCTTCGACAGATCTATTGGTGGAATGGAATGAAAAAATATATTGTGGAGATGGTAGCCCAATGTCCCAACTTCCAGCAAGTTAAAGCCGAACATCAGAGANAGAGCTCCGCACCAAGATTCTTTCGGAGGCCCATTATTCTAGATATGCAGTTCACCCCGGAGCGACAAAGATGTATCGGGACCTTCGACAGATCTATTGGTGGAATGGAATGAAAAAAGATATCGCGGAGATGATAGCCCAATGTCCTAACTGCCAGCAAGTTAAAGCCGAACATCAGAGGCCTGGAGGCCTAACTCAGTATATTGAGCTTCCGTTATGGAAATGGGACATGATAAATATGGATTTCATCACTGGTTTGCCTCGCACTCCACGAAGGTATGATTCTATTTGGGTAATTATTGACAGGCTTACAAAATCTGCTCATTTCCTGCCAGTCAGGACGACATATTCAGCCGAGGATTATGTCAAGCTTTACATTCGAGAGATTGTTCGCCTTCACGGAGTGCCATTATCTATTATATCTGATCGAGGGGCTCAATTTACAGCACATTTTTGGAAATCTTTTCAGAAGGGTCTAGGCACGCAGGTAAATCTTAGCATCATTTTCATCCGCAAACTGATGGACAGACAGAGCGTACTATTCAGACAGTTGAGAATATGTTACGTACCTTCGTGCTAGATTTTAAAGGAATTTGGAATGATCATCTACCTCTTACTGAGTTCGCTTATAATAACATTCCAAGCTAGTATTCAGATGGCTCCTTACGAAGCACTATACGGGCGGAAGTGTAGGTCGTCGATCGGTTGGTTTGAGGTCGGGGAAGCAGAGTTGCTAGGTCCTAATTTAGTCCAGCAAGAAATGGAAAAGGTAAAACTTATTAGAGACAGGCTGCGTACAGCACAAAGTCGGCAGAAGTCTTATGTAGATGTTCGACGACGAGACTTAGAGTTTGATGTAGAAGATTGGGTTTTCCTGAAAGTATCGCCTATGAAGGGCGTCATGCGATTTGGAAAGAAGGGGAAGCTCAGCCCCATGTATATTGGACCGTATAAGATTATTCGGAGGATTGTAGGGTGGCGTACGAGCTTGATTTGCCTTCAGAATTAGAAGCAGTCCATACTGTGTTTCATGTATCTATGTTGCGGAAGTGCATTGGAGATCATTCACGTATTACGCCCATTAAGGATATTCACATTGCTGAAGACTTATCTTATGCAGAGGTACCAAGAGCTATTTTAGATCGGCAGGTAAGAAAGCTTCGAACTAAAGAAGTGGCTTCCGTGAAAGTGTTATGGCGAAATAACAACATCGAGGAAATGAACTGGGAAGCTGAGGAGGAAATGAGGAAGAAGTACCCCGACCTATTTACGACTTAAGGTGAGTCGCATTTAAATAATTGGCAATTATTTATTTACAGCAACTTAATTGGATTTTAAATGACTTGAAAGTGCAATTTAAATTTCTTATTGCGAGATAGCTATACGAAGCCTAGTAGTTGGAATCTTCAGAATTTGATTTATGCTTTGCAAATGTAACAAATATAGCCTCGCAAATAATGTATTAGCCGAAAAGAAATGAAACCAAGGAATTGACTTGACCCATTCGCGGACGAATGTTCTTAAGGGGGGGAAATTGTGAGACCCCGTGTATTTTTTTCTCTTCTCTTACGTAATATACGTAACGTGACGTGGTTATATTAGGTATATATGATTGGGTATATCACATTGGGAGAATAAGACTGAAAATGTGTGGTAATATCAAGAAACTAAACTAAAACTTTAGGTCAAAGGAATCCCTTAAGCAAAGGTTCGTGGTTAAAGAAATGGATCGGGTAGCACCCCGCGCATTCGAAAGGTTTAAGATAACTTGAACCTGTGGGATAAGACTAAGAGTGTCTAATATGATAATAATAATGTGTTAGGAGGTATTATAATATCACACTGGTCACATCTTAAGTTTTGGATTCGAGCAAGTTGGAAAATAAAGGTCGTCAAAAGTTATCGTAAATTTCTCTAATAAATTTTCTAAACTTTGGGTCAAATGTATCAGATCATTTCTCCCAATATATAAAGATTTATGGGACCCGCAACCTACCGAATCGAAGGTCTATGAGTGTAGTCCACAACCAAAAAACCTTCACATCAAACCCACATCGGAATAAAACGTTATTACTGCTTTACCGCGGACTGTCCGGGCTGAAACCGGGTCGCGATCTGGGTCGGGTCAAACAAGTGGTATATGTCGGCAAATTCGACTTTTAAGACCCCAAAACATTTTATTTTAGTCCCAAAATAGTGAGTAAGCTGAAGAGAAGGTCCCATGGTTTTCTTGAGTGATTAAGGTGCGTTTTTAACGATTTTTATCGTTAAAGTTTGCCCCCGTGCCTAGAAACGCAATCTCTACGCTTGCAATCCTTTCCTCCTTCTATTAGCTGTGTTTGGAGCTATTTTTGAAAGATAGGAATTTTTTATTTTTTCTGGTTCTTCAGGCTTTATACTTGGTTTGCCAAGGTAATCATCTTGGGACTCTTTCNAGCTATTTTTGGAAGATAGGAACTTATTATTCTTGCTGGTTCTTCAATATTTATACTTGGTTTGCCAAGGTAATCATCTTCGGACTCTTTTATGATCGTTTTTACAAAGTTCTACGGATGTTTCGTCAAGTTAGGGTCATATGGCAAATCTGCCGATTTAAACTCAATTATGAACTGTTTATAGGTGCGTATAAGCTACATATATATATAGTGTTTGCGAATCTTAGGACATAAGGAACAACATTTGTGAAGGAATTACAGGCATTCGGACGTTCGTGGGAGAGGTATGTTAAGGCTAAGCTTCGTCCTTCCTTTTAGCACGAATTCTGAGAAATTCCTAAGACGCCAATTGTGATATTTTAGTATTCTATTGCTAGAAAGACCTTCTGTGTAACGCATTGGGATCGTAGCTGAAGTATTTTCATGATGCTATTAGGTTGATATTCCACTCGTTCGGTTAAATAGGGTATTCGACATCTATATATGTTATTTTGTCGGCTTTCTTAACTATATGTCCATATATATGAATTCTTATTCGTTTTTGGGTTGTGTGACTTAAAAATAAAGGAATTTAGTATTTGCAATCAGTCTTTCTTCCTTGTTAAAGTGTATTTTAAAAATCTCAAAAGTAATACGTCGATTTTCAAAAATCTCAAATATAATTTTTATGTTTAAACTACTAAAACACTTGATTTTTGAAATACTTTCTTTTACTAATTATCAAGAAATCAGGTATAAGGACTAAGTGAACCACCTTAAACTTTTTATGAACATCTTCAGAGTTAAGTTATCTTTCTAAAAGTCGAGTTCAGTTTTCAAGCTTATTCAAAAAACATATGAGGTTCACCGAGACATTTGTATGCGATACGAAGGTGATTATGAGATTATGAGAATAAAAGTACCAATGAGCCAAGATTGACTAAGTTCTTGTTATGGCCTATTATGTGCATTTAAAATCCATATCATACATGGCATATTATGCATGGACTTCGAGCTATAATCGGAGGTAAGGGGCCTATTTGCCCGAAAGACTATATATATTGTACAGATGGCCACAGGTTGGCAATATGATACCGGTTAGCTACCGGGAGAGACCGCCATTGCTAGCATTTGGTTGGGTATGTCATGCATTTGCATCAATATATATGTATTCATGACATACGATTACACGAGCATACCATGCATATTTGATTACTATGAGGTCGGATGTCGGCCATGGAGGCTATCAGAGTTTCAGTGTCAGGTGGTATCTCTATTACCCTTTTTACATCAACTATGTATGATTCTACTTTCTGCCTTACTTACCAGTACATTTTTATTCGTACTGATGTCCCGTTTCCTGGGGTCACTGCATTTTTATTTCGTGCATTCAGGTCTAGGTAAGGACTCTGATCGACCCCTCCGCTAGGATTTCGGAGTTCATCTATGAGTTGGTAAGCTCCACCTCTTCCTGGAGATTTCGTAGGATGGTTACTTTTGTTTTACACTTTGAGTATAGTCGGGGCCTTGTCCCTACAGTTCTTATGACACTCTTAGAGGCTATTGTGGACACAGTATTCTGGGTTTCTTTTTGCAGCTTTCAGTCTCCAGACCATAGGCTTGGCATGTATATATATGTGTGTAGGCATGTATGTCTTCAGTCGTAGCATCGTCGGCCAGCTAGTACTTTGTTATTTTGGCTTGTCTACCTTTGTTTATATGGCTTGTTGTTATTCAGGTCATGACCTTAACAGTCCAGGCTTAGTATTTTAGATGTTGTGTTGCCCGATCATTTCGGCCCCCAGTTTAGTTAGCTAGTATGTTTAGTGGCTAACTCGATTGAATACTTTATCGAGTGACAGTCGTGCCTCCCCTAGTTTGGGGCGTGACAAATAATTTGGGAGCAATGCTTCCGGGCACAACAGTGATGAAACCAAGGAACAAGAAAGTAAAATTGTATAAAGATTTTTATTGATTATGGCATAAGTTTGCCAGGGAAACGTGTCCTTTACAAAGATAACAGAGCTTACTATTTATAGTTGCACCTAGGGAACAAGGTCCTAGGATCATGCTCTTCTTTAATGTCAATTATGAGGGCCATTGAAGAAGGTGAAAAGGTGAGCATATATTCTCTGTAACGGGCAGCGCACTAAATGCTATGGAATATTCTCTATTGAATGCTACTGGGCGGAGGGTGTTTATTACATCCTTATGAGCGTTATTCTTTCCGGTGACAGACGGGACAATTGCCTTCAGTTTTAGCTATCCCCCGTCTTAGGTTCCACGTGTCCTTCTTTTTAGATGACCACGTAGCATAGCATATCTTACCCTATACAAATACTCCCCCTGCTTTTCGGGGACATAAATTTGTGTCATCGGAAAATTGGTAGAAGCACTCTTTTTGGCAGGAATTACTATGATTCCTTCTGTAAAGATTCTGACAGTTGATTAAACGCATGTCTCTCTGCATTTAATGTCCTGAACACGCGTCATCCCACGATTCAGCATAACTTTTGCTGGATGTCGAGGTAATAATGGCCATGAATTTAGCCGCCTAAACCTTTACTTATATAGATCAACCTCTTTCATTCATACTCCATAACTCTACAAACTCTCTTTATTCGACTTGGATCCTGTTCTTCAACCTTTCTCCAACTCTCTTCAAACGAAAAAGTTTTTTCTTTTTCCATATAATGGCTTCTTCTTCAAAGAATATCAATTCTTCAAAGAACAAGAACAACGCCCAGGACTCTGCTCCTCCAATAGTGGGCACCATCATCCCTAGAAGTCTTTGTAGGCATATAAATTTTATTGGAATTAAATCCATACAATAATTTGGACTGTATTTTAAGTTCAAGATATATTGGTCCAAATAAATATTATGGGCTAATCTAATTGAATCAATTGTATAAGTCCAGCATATATGGATTAAATAAATAAGTCTTAATCTATTGGGCTAGCCCATTTAATTGGGCTAAAGTGATGAGCCCACTTCATTAATCCCAAGATGTCATCTTCCTAGAGGCCCAGTTTGGTGCCACACGTCAAATGACGTAGCACGCCAAGTCAAACGGAAGAGTTATTGGGATCATGCCACGTGTAAAAATGACAAGGTATGCCAAGTCACATTAAAAAGCCAATGAAATCGTGCAACATGTGCAAGCATGTTCTGGTCAATCAAACGCAACCTTGTCACACTTCAATTTGATTGGTCGGAAGGAGTTTGTTCTTATCATAACTCTTCCCTCCCACAACTATAAATAGGGGTCTTCATAACCCAAAAAACACACCAGAAGTTATAACAAGAAGCAAGAGGGAGCTCGTGGATCAAACTCTGCGGATTTCTCTAAAAGCTGCAAGCATTCAAGTGTTCTAAGGATTAAAAGATCAAGATGAAGATTAAATAACAAGCTACAAGCCCTTAGATTAAAAGTACGTCAAGATCAAGATCAAGCTTCAAGCACTTGGATTAAAATAAAAGAAAATTCAAGATTAATCTCGGAGGCTCTTTTATTTACTGTTGAAAAGTATAATCAAAGGATCCATAGAGATTGTAACACTCAATATTTGAAATAAAATGCTACGATTATTGCAATATTTTTCGGTCTTGATTATATTTCCTCGACGCAATTTATTGTCTACGAATTCTAGAACC
Source organism: Nicotiana knightiana (assembly GCA_005239525.1). Taxonomy (NCBI): domain Eukaryota; kingdom Viridiplantae; phylum Streptophyta; class Magnoliopsida; order Solanales; family Solanaceae; genus Nicotiana; species Nicotiana knightiana. Next base: position 89,389 of record ML426518.1, on the reverse strand, counting down.
GCCAGTAGGACAATCTCTACCTCTCATCTCAACTTTTCAATTACCAAAGTTAAAGAATATCAAAAGGGTTTCAAACAAAATCAACCCCAGATCAACTTTCACCAAGGCTGCTAACTCCGGGTTCTATGCTGATGTGGAAAGCATCCTCGATGTTACCTTTGGGAGGTTCGGACCAGTTGCGAGGAGTAAAGAAAGCTCTTTAGGACAATAAGCACTCCAAGTGCCATCCACATCAACCCTTGTTTTCAGTTCTTCTTCCTCAAAAGGAGCAAGATCTTCCACAAATGCACCCGAAGGAGGAAGCGATGTTGCTGAAAAGATCAAGAAAACTCTTGCTCTACTTGACCTCTCCGGATCCAAGAACTCTGTTGTGAAGGAAGATGATGATGCTTCAAGTGATGGATCCTCCCCACTTACACTGTATAACGTAAGCCATTCGAGAATCAATCTGTGTGACAATCCATGCTACTCCACATCATCTACAACAATCATGCAAGCCATGGTGACAAACACTTCATCTGTGGAAGAGCAGTTGGCAAACTTGATGGAAGCAATCGCTGGCTTGACCAAGTGCATGCAAAATCAAGATGCTAGAATTGACAAGCTAACAGACATGGTGGGAATCTTGATGGAATAAGAATCCACCCATGCACCTGGTAAGCTCCCAGAAGTTTTAGAGATTGATTCTCTCTCAAGACGAGTAGAATCTGCTAAGGCTATCCCTGTCTTATCTGAAGGGATGATTCCCATCGATCAACTGAAGGAGTTCATTGAAGGAACTATTAAGAATAAGTATGAAGTTGTTGCCAAGTACTCCCTTACATACGCAAAGACGTACACTGCAAGGATCGATATGTTGAAGATGCTTGATGGCTATCAACCTCCAAAGTTTCAATAGTTTGATGGTAAAAGCAATCCAAAGCAAGATGTGGCGCACTTCATTGAGACATGCAACAACACTGGGACTTATGGATATTACCTCATCAAACAGTTTGTCCGCTCGCTAAAAGGAAATGCTTTTGATTGGTATACAGACCTCGAGGCGGGATCTATTGATAGTTGGGATCAACTAGAGCAAGAGTTCCTCAATCGCTTTTATAGCACAAGGCGCACTGTGAGCATGGTGGAACTCACAATACTCATCAACGCAAGGTCGAACCAGTAATCGACTTTATCAATCGTTGGAGGAATGCAAGCCTCAACTGTAAAGACAGGCTTAGTGAAGCTTCTAGCATAGGGATGTGCATCCAAGGCATGCATTGGGGATTGTGCTACATCTTGCAAGGTATCAAGCCTAGCACATTGAAGAACTTGCAACTTGTGCCCATGACATGGAATTGAGCATGGCCTCCGCTGGAAATGAAAGGCTGGCCATCTATGAACCTCGCAAAGGGAACGACAAGAAAGAAGTCAGAAAATGGAGCAAGTTTGTACCAAGATCTGAAAACAAAAAAGCTATGAATGTCAACACATCACCTATGAACTTTACGATGAAAGTGAGCAGGTAGCAGAGTATGAACTCCACTTTGTTTCAAGATAAGCCAAGTGGAAAGTTGACTCTAAAATAAATTCAAGATAAAGAGTACCCATTTCTAGATATGTGCCAGCCATTTTCAAAGAACTCCTCGAGTTAAATCTCATTGAGCTTCCTGAGATGAAGCGACCAAATGAAGCTGGGAAAACAAATGACCCAAATTACTGCAAATACCATCGACTTGTGATCCACCCTCTGGAGAAGTGATTTGTCTTCAAGGACAAAGTTATGGACTTGGCTCGCGAAAAGAAGATCGTGCTTGAAGATGAGAAAGCAAGCGCAAACCAAGTCTCTATCACCTTTGGCTCATTCAATCCGGATGAATTACGTGGTTTTAAAGAAATTAAAGATGAAGAATTACTGGAGAACGACAAATTTGAAGTCATTCAACCTGATGATGATGAAGGTTGGATGTTGGTGACTTGTCGTAGGCACCACGGAAGGAGCCCACGAAAAGAATCAGTAGAACAACCAATAAGGAAAATGATGGTAAAAAGACCAAGGAGATGGAATCCAGTTAAGCACTTAAAGGAAGCAAAAGTGGAGGTGCACCACCCTCAAAAGCCACGACATCCAGTGACCTTGGAGGAGTTTTTACCAAGTTGGTTCCGCACGAAGATTTCCCATGGGGGTATGGATGCCTCTTGTTGCCATACTGACGAAAGGAAAGAAAAGAGTGATGACCTACTGTTGGCACCATCTTCGGAAAAGCTTATCGAGTCCACTCCTCAAGAAGTTAATGCTTGTGAGGAAAAATTCACGTTCACAAATGACGATCTTCTTCTAGGTGATACTATTCATAACCGCCCATTGTACCTGGTTGGCTATATGCGCGATGAAAGAGTAACTCAAATTTTGGTTGATGGAGGAAACTCAGTGAACATCTTGCCAATTCTCACCATGAAAGAACTTGGCATTCCCGTGAATGAACTCTCAGAAAGTCGTGTGATGATCTAAGGATTCAACCAAAGGGGGCAAAGAGCCATAGGCGCGATCAGGCTGGGAATCACCATTGAAGATATGCAATCAAGTGCATGGCTGCATGTGATCGATGCAAAGATACAATGTCTTGTTTGGAAGGCCTTGGATACATGAGAATAAAGTAGCACTACCCTCCCCAGACCCCATTTGTGGGACTATACTGGGTCGTTGTTATTGTTGTTGTTGTCATCTACCTACCATCAATGTTTAAAATACTACGAGGGTGAAGTCAAGAAGAAGGTAGTTGCTGATGATGAACCATTCACCGAGGCAGAGTCACACTTTGTCGGTGCAAATTTCTACTTGAAGAACTGTATTGTGAAAGAGCTAAAAGCTGATGATAGCATGAAAAGCAAGAATGACGAGCCCACAACTAAAAGAGCTGAGGTGACTATTGGTAAAGCCAAAGCTGTTACTGAGGAGGTACAACTCAACGCCAATAAACCTTAGAGAGGGGATATTGCGCCTTATGGCAAGAATGTAAGTCATGCGCTCTAATATGTCCCTAAAAGGAATAAAGATGAAGGTGAATCATCTAATCTCCAAAGTAACATTCTAAAGGATTTAACTTTTCCAGTAAAACGAATTGAGGTAGTAAAGTTGTCCTCGAAGCCGCTTGCAGGGTTTGTAGCCCAAAATCGTTTGCTGAATGTGCCACTCCCTACAAAGTGAACAGACAATCCCAATGAGCCGTCAAAATTTAGGAAGCTCCCATCAGAAGTTGTAACAAGGCAACCACATGAAGGTTTAGGATACAAGCAACCGTCACCAGTGCGCATCTCCATAAGAAGAGCGAGCAGCAATTAAATCACTGTAAAAGACGAATCTTCCGCTTCTAATAGGCTTCTGTCTTTGATCGACTGGGAAAATCAACTGTGAGAACTTCCGTATTTGAGTTATTGGGTCCATTAAATAAGGGGAATAAGTTCCAGAGAAATTATCGAAATACAAGAACACCTGTTTCGCCCAAAATTCAGAAGATCTCTAAAGATTTCCAAAGTTTGCTTCCTTCTAGAATGAAGCGACAAACAAAAGTCATGTTTTTGTGTGATGAAGTATTGAAGGTGAAGCCATACACTGTGGTCTACAATAAAGAACGTGATGAAGACGATAAAAGTATGGGTTATTCGTATCATGTTACTGCGCAAAGCGAGCACGGTGTTTTATCTCTAATGGAGGATGACGAGAAAATGGAAGATGTTTCACCGTGTTATCACATATCCTTCAACGATGGGGACCCTCAAGAAAATAAATATGCGAAATATGCTCCCGGAACTTTAAGAAGGGGTGAATGCAATGATTGATGCCTTAAAAGAAGTTAACCTTGGCACTGATGAAGAACCAAGACCCACCTACCTAAGTGCTTCACTAGAAGTTGATAAGGAAAGAACTTATATTTAGTTACTCAAGGAGTTTAGGTATGTAGTTGCTTAGAGTTACAAATAAATTCCTGGATTGGACCCTAAAGTAGCAGTCCATCACCTTGCGGTCAAGAATGGCGCTCGTCCTGTTAAGCAAGCTCAAAGGCGCTTTAGGACGGACTTGGTTCCCCTGATTGAAACTGAACAAACTCATTGAAGTTGTAGGGAAGTTAAATACCCAACATGGGTTTCAAGTATTGTCCCTGTAAGGAAGAAGAATGGCCAGTTTCGAGTGTGCATCTACTTCAGGGTCTCAACAATGCGTGTCCCAAAGATGAATTCCCGCTCCCTATTCCAGAGTTGATGATCGATGCTCTTACTAGGTATGAGGAAATGTAGTTTATGGATGGTTCATCAGGCTATAACAAAATTCTCATGGCACCAAAATATGAATAGCTTACTGCATTCCTCACCCCCAAGGGTATTTATTGCTACAGGGTAATGCCTTTTGGATTGAAGAAAGCTGGTCCTACTTATCAAAGGGCTATGCAGAATATTTTTGACGATCTTCTCCACAAAAATGTCAAATTCTATGTGGACAACTTGGTGGTAAAATCAAGAAAGAGGGGTGACCACTTGAAGACTTTAGAATGGTGTTTGAGTTGCTCTGGAAGTACCAACTTAGAATGAATCCATTGAAATGCGCCTTTGGAGTTACTTTCGGGAAGTTCCTTGGTTTCATTGTCCGACATCGGGGGATTGAAATTGATCAAGCCAAAGTAGATGTAATCTTGAAAATGCCCGAGCCTCGGGATATTCACGAATTGAAAAATAGGCAAGGAAAGTCAGTGTACCTTAAGAGATTCATCTAAAACCTAGCTGGGAGGTGCCAACCATTCAGTCGCCTTATGGAGAAAATTGTCCCTTCAAATGGGACCAAGCGTGTAGCAATACCTTCGAGAGAATTAAATCCTACTTGATGAAGCCTCTGATTTTGGAAGCCCCTATACTTGGAAAGCCGCTAATACTATAATTTCCTCGCAAGAAAAGTCTGTTGGAGAGTTGTTGGCCCAAGAAAATAGTGAAAGGAAAGGAAACTCCCTTTACTACTTGAGTAGGATGATGACACCAAATGAGTTGAATTATTCGCCAATTGAAAATTTATGTTTGGCGCTAGTCTTTTTAATCCAAAAGTTGAAGCACTACTTTCAAGCTCATGTCGTTCGTTTGGTTTCTAGAGCAAATCCCATCAAGTTCGTGATGTCAAAACATGTCCTTAATGATCGACTAGAAAGGTGGTACCTCTAATTTCAATAATTTGAAGTCGTGCACATCCCTCAAAAGGCTATAAAAGGACAAGAGTTAGCGGACTTCTTGGCAGATCACCCTATACCTAATGATTGAGAGCTAACTGACAAACTACCTGATGAAGATGCAATGGTCATTGAAGTTCAGCCTCCATGGAAGATGTATTTTGATGGTGTTGCACATCGCGGAGTGTTGGTGTAGAATTTGTCACTTCTCAAGGTGAAGTTATTCCCTACTCTTTTAAGTTGACACAACTCTGCTCTAACAACGTTGCTGAGTATCAAGCACTAATACTTGGGCTTGAAATGGCTGTCAAAATGAAGCGATTGCATTTGCAAGTCTTTGGTGACTCTCAGTTAGTGGTCAATCAGCTTCTAGGTATTTACGAGGTCAAGAAGCTTGAACTACACCCATATCATGATTACGCTACAAATTTAATGGGGTGACTCAGTGATGTGACTATTCAGCATGTGCCAAGGAAAAAAAATAAGAAGGCTAATGCTTTAGCTGCCCTAGCTTCATCTTGAACCCTGCCTGATCAAGGGCAAGTTACTTTCTACCAAAAATGGGTAGTACCTCCTCCAAATGAGGTTGAAGGTGAAGAAAATGAACTCAGCATCTTGTCGTTGCTTCTGAAGTTGAGAAAGAAGAATGGCGACAACCCATTATCGACTACTTATGCTATGGGATACTTTCGAAAAATCCAAAGAGAAGGACTGAAATTCGTAGTCGTGCACCTCGCTTTCTTTACTAAAATACTCTATACAGAAGGTCATTCAAGAGAGTACTCTTGCGATGCTTAGGGGTAGAAGAAGCACTCCAAGCTTTGCAAGAGGCACATTCTGGGTATGTGGGTCACACCAATCTGGTCGAAAGCTCCACTTCCATATAAAAAGGATGGGATATTATTGGCCAACGATGTTAAAAGATTGCTTGGACTACGCTCGAAGATGCAAGGCTTGTCAATTCCATGCGAATTTTATTCATCAACCTCCTGAAGTGTTGCACCCGACTGTTGCATCCTGGGCGTTTGACGTTTGGGAATTGGATGTTGTTGAACCACTACCAAGGTCCTCTGGTGGGCACCTATACATCTTGGTTGTAAATGACTACTTCTCAAAATGGGCTCAAGTTGTTACTTTTAAGGAGGTAAAAAGGGAAAATACTGCAAGTTTTATCCGAGTAAACATAATCTATCTCTTTGGCATTCCTCGTTACATAATAACGGATAATGGAAAGCCGTTCGATAATAGGTTGATGAACAAGATTTGTGAACTCTTTGGCTTCAAGCAAACTAACTCTTCGATGTACAATGTTGCCGCCAATGGTCTAGCTGAGGCATTCAACAAATCTATGCAATTTGTTAAAGAAAGTCGTCTCCAAATCCAAATGAGACTGGAATGACCGTATGGAAGAAGATCTATGGGCATATAGGATGACTCACCGGACGCCAACACAAGTGACTCCTTATTCACTCGTTTATGGAGTCGAAGTCGTCTTGCCACTTGAGCGTCAAATACCTTCATTACGACTGGCTATTCAAGAAGAGATCACTGATGAATAAAATGCTCGACTTCGATTAGCAGAGTTGGAGGCTCTTGATGAGAAGAGGTTGGAAGATCAACAGAGTCTTGAATGTTATCAAGCTCGATTGTCACGCGCCTTCAATAAAAGAGTTCGCCTGAGATCCTTTCAACTAGGAGATCAAGTCATTGACATACGAAGAACCATTATTAATTCCCATAAACCTATAGGGAAATTCACTTCAAAATGGGATAGGACATATGTCGTACAAGAAGCTTACTCACGTGGGGCTTACAAGCTGGTTGATGCAAATGGCATGAGAATCAGCCCTATCAATGGCAAGTTTTTGAAGACGTATTATCCTTGAAGTTGCAACGCTCCTTGACGCATGAGCCTAAACTGCATGTTCGAACTCTCCTTGGCGCATGAGCCTAAACTGCATGTTCGAATGCTCCTTGACGCATGAGCCTAAATTGCATGTTCCTACACTCCTTGCCCGTATGAGTCTAAACTGTGTACGGCCCACCTAAAAAAAGAGTTTGCTAGGTTGGAAACCTCGAAAGAGGCGGCCTAGTCAAAAGTTAGGACATAAAAAAAACAAAAAATTACCCATTCTGAACTACGGTAGGACTTGATCCTCATCACCGAGGTACGTAGGCAGCTTAGAGTTTCATTCCGAGTTCAGTCGCATGAGTTCAAAAGATACATAGTGACCCAATCATCATTCAATTGAAGTACAATGGAATCTAATCCATTCAATCAGCTCTTGAAAATCGAGTTGAGATACCATTTTTCTGTTAAGCTTCGAATCCCATCTCATTTAAAAGGTGCAAGTTGCTGTGGTAAAATGATGTCTTCGCTGAAATGATGACAATATTTGCATCAAAGTCTGGGGATTCTCTATGTCTTCATGTTTGCACAACCTTTAAGTTTGTTGGTATTCATATCCGCTCACTGTCCTAAAAAGGGGGGGAAGAGAAGAGAGGCGTCAAAAGGGATGTCTATGTCGGACCTTTTCTAAAGATTTTCGTTGCAAACTTTTAAAAGTGTTTGTCTCGAACTCTTAAAGGGATTCAAAATTTTTAAAGGTCTTTGTTGCGAACTTTTAAAGGTGTTCGTCTCGAACTTTTAAAGGCATTCGAATTTTTAAAGGTTTTGTTCCAAACCTTTAAAAGGTGTATGTTGAGAACTTTTAAAAGTTCTCATGGCGAGCTTTAGAGGGTCCTCACTACCGACTTTTAAAGATTTCTACCATGAGCTTTAAAGGATCTTTGCACGAGCTTTTATGGGTCTTTGCCGCAAATTTTAAAGGTATTCATCGCGAACTTTTAAAGTTCTTCATCGCGTATTTTTATGGGCTTCGCCGTAAATTTTTAAGGTCTTCATCATGAACTTTAAGGATCTTCGCCACGAATTTTTAAAGGACTTCATCGCGTGCTTTTAAAGTCTTCACCGCAAACTTTTAATGGTCTTCGCTGTGAACTTTAGATCTTGACCACGAGCTTTGAAGAATCTTTGCGTGAACTTTTATGGGTCTTCACCATAAATTTTAAAGATTTTCACCGCGAACTTTTAAAGGTATTCACCGCGAACTTTTAAAGGTCTTTATTGTGAATTTTTAAAGATTTTGATCACGAGCTTTTAAGAATCTTCGCGCGAGCTTTTATGGATCTTCCCCGCAAATTTTAAAGGTATTCGTCGCGAAATTTTAAAGGTCTTCGTATCAAACTTTTGAAGTACTTCATAGTTCGGTGAAGTTACTTCTAAAGAAAAAAAAAAGACAACAGAGTAAAACAAAAAGGAGAAGAAAGCACAAGAAAAGAAGAAGAAATTACCTTCGCGCTAATGTTTCTGAGTCCATAAAAATAAACTCAAGTGGCTTGCAAATACTGCTGACCGATGCTCATAAGTTGGAGAGTATGCATCATTTATATAGATTTCTCAAGGCAGTAGTTGGAAAGTCTCGATGTGTATAGTTACTACTCCTAGTTGGAAGTGGTTACTGTAAGACGGTAATAGGTTTTCTAATCCTGTTTGGATATGTGCATGTTATGATAATTCAAACATGATAAAGGGTAGCGATTGATTCCTAATTTCAAAAGCCTACTCGAGTTAGAAAAGCAGGAAAGCAAGTTCCATCAGGATTCGATGTCAACGGAAATACCACTAGTTTGACATAGGCATAAAAGCTCGTGTACTTATCCTTTTGGAGTTACAAAGACATACAAAATAGTTACCTACTAGCATTAGAGTTACTGATCATGCAAGATTTGGTTTTTCAAAATTTTGAAGGACAAGAGATTAAATCAAATAATGGTAAATAACATATTTGGGCCAAGAAATGCATGTGTTGCTTATGTGTTTTCTCCAAAGAGATGCTTAGTGAAAACTTGCCAATTTCAAAGATTGTGCGGCACCATGATCGAGGATATAGGGATATGCACCAATGAAAAATGCTATTTTAGATAAGTAACAAACGTACCAAATGATTAAAGGAATTCTCAAGTCCATAAGTGCTTGGCATAATTTAGATGTTACTGTATGATGGAAAATAAATGATGCCATATTAATAGTTCAACATTGCCTGAGTTTTAACAAAGTTATCCCAACAAGCCTTGAAGTAAGGAGCATTTGTAGGCATATACTTTTTATTGGAATTAAATCCATAAAATATTTTGGACTATATTTTAAATTCAAGATATATTGGTCCAAATAAATATTATGGGCTAATATAATTGATTGTATAAGTCCAACATATATGGATTAAATAAATAAGTCTTAATCCATTTAGCTAGCCCATTTAATTGGGCTAAAGTGATGACCCCACTTCATTAAGCCCAAGATGCCATATTCCTAGAGGTCCAGTTTGGTGTCACGCGTTAAATGACGTGGCATGCCAAATCAAACGGAAGAGCCACTGGGATCATGCCATGTGTCAAAATGAGAAGGAATGCTAAGTCACATTAAAGTCCAATGAAATCGCGCCACATGTGCAAGTGATATGTTCTGGCCAATCAAACGTGGTCTTGTCACACTTCAATTGATTGGTCGGAAAGAGTTTGTTCTTATCATAACTATTCCCTCCCACAACTATAAATAGGAGGCTTCATAACCCAGAAAATACACCAGAAGTTATAACAAGAAGCAAGAGGGGGCTCGTGGATCAAACTCTGCGGATTTCTCTAAAAGCTACAAGCAGTCAAGTGTTCTAAGGATTAAAAGATCAAGACAAAGATTCAAGAACAAGGTGCAAGCCCTTGGACTAAAAGTACGTCAAGATCAAGATCAAGCTTCAAGCACTTGAATTAAAATAAAATAAAGTTCAAGATTAAGCTCGGAGGCTCTTTTATTTACTGTTGAAAAGTAGAATCAGAGGATCCATAGAGATTGTAACACTCAAATATTTGAAATAAAATACTATGATTGTTGCAATATTTTTTGGTCTTGATTATATTTTCTCAACGCAATTTATTGTCTACAGTCTTGTTACAACAAAAGACTTCGAAGAGAAATTTCCTTTTGCTAGCTCTCGTACATGGGCCATTAGTAAGTATCCTTCTTCCTTCCGTCCTTATAGCATTCCTGATGTGAAGGAAGACTGTCATTTCCAGGACCTAACCATTTTCACTCATGATCTGACGGGGAGGGTAACCCTACCCAAGGAGGGTTTTACATACTTTTACACATATCCCTTTACTTTGGGTGCATTTTCCTTGAGTGGAGAACTTGAATCCGTTGTTGCGGAGTTCTACCCCCGATACCAAGTGTGTTTGGAACAAGTAAGTCCTTCTGTGTGGAGGACGATTGCTTGCCTTTGGCTTTTATGCCAAGAAATGGGAGAAGGGCTATCCTTATCTCATGTGATGAATCTCTATTCCCCCAAAATCTTCTGAGTGAAATGATAAACTTCAGCAAACGCGGCCATCATGGTCACTATCTAGCATGGATGATGACATCGACCGCGAGTGGCTGGAACGGTTCGTTATTGTTGCCACCAATGATATCAGTCTAGCAACGACTTCATCCTTTCTAGAATCATGGAACCGCACTCGTAATATCCTTCTTTAATACCCCTTTTACTATAAATTCCTTCACATTTGTACTGATCCTCCTCCTTTCTCCTCTTTTACAACTCCATGAGTTCCACCTAGGGTTGAAGGCTTAGTCCAGTGGGCCAGAACTTGGACGTCACTACGCCCGAGAGCCGCACATGGAAAGAACTGGCCCTTAAATACGGGTAGAAGGACAAAAACCATGGTAACTCGAACTCGTCTCATTTTTGCTTTTTACGCTAGGAAATTGATTGACTTTTTCTCCCTTTTTCCTGGAATCAGGTCTACCTGCATGCTCGGTTGTCGTCCTCGAAGAGGGTATTTTGGATGATCCTACTAATGCGACGAGGCTGCTTCAGGAGACGCTTACTCGAACAGGTGTCTCCGGGTCTACTTCGGGCACAAGTATTTCTTCGCGGAGTCCCCGACCGGAGGACAAATAACCAAAAAAAAGACGTTTCTCCGCGGTCGGGGAAAAGAATAAGAGGGCGAAGATTGTTGCCCCCGAGTCATCTCTGATAATTGTGGTTACTAGCTCTCCTCCCGAGCCTGTGATATACACTATGATGATCGACGATGATAGAGAATCTAGTGATGGGGAAGCTTCTCTACACAGAGGGCGACTATCCTCATCAACTCAACAGAATGCTCAACCTGTCGAGTTAGTTACACCAACCGAGGACGATGTCTTGACGCTTAGGGGGGGTTATGAAATGGTGGAAAATTCCAACTCCCATTTTCATGTCTCAGTCATTGCGCCCGGTATTTTGGGGCTGAGTAATGGGTCCTTACGTCCTTGGCTGACGAGCAACCAACAACCAGCACTGCGTTTTTTGCAACTGCTTCTCACTCTTCAACTCCATCAGCTTCATCTTTGTCTTCACCAACACCAGCAACTGCTACATCATTTCCACTTTCATCTACTCTTCCACAAGCAATTGTTACATTATCTCCACTGGCCACATCTAACCGAGAAGAGGGTGTCCTTCTCCCCCAGTCCCCAGTTCATGGGAATTTGGGGAAAACTATGCTTACCCCTCAGAAGATCTTCAAAGGAGGAGGAGCGTTACTCTCTTGGTCTCTATCGAATGCAATTTTCTATCCGGCCGGTGGAACTTGCTAACTATCTGAAGCCTTTGTCTTCAAAGAAAGATTGTTAAAAGATACAGGCTCTCTCTGGAGAGTGCTTGTTGAATAATTCCATGCACAACGCCGCAATGCTACATTCCTTACTTCCTATGTTATTCCTTTTGCTTTTGCATGAAAATATCCTAAGTTTTCTTTTCTTGCTTTATAGGAAAACTTTCTTGCTTCTGAGGGCCTCCAAAGGTTGATTCGGGAAAAAGAAGAACTTACCTCCACACGGGATCAACTTTTGGCCGAGTGGGAGCAAAATTCCGCTTCCAAAGCTGCTGAGGTCATTGTATTGGAGGCTCGTTTGCAACAAAGTGAGCAATAAGTGGTAACCCTTAGCCAAGAGATTGGCCCGCTGAGAGTTAAATTTGATGAAGCCAGGGCCAAATGGGCTGAAGTCCATAATGTCTTTCTTGTTGCAACCTATCGCGAGCCTGCCTCCACTGAAAGATTGACAAACTTAGAGGCAGCCTTGAACTCCAAAATTGAAGAGCTTGCTATTGCGGGGGTGAAACATGCCCAGTTGGAGGAGAAGTATAGAAAAACTATTGAGCATAATAGGCTCTTTAGTTCAACTGTCCATGATCTTGATGTTAGCCTCAGATCTGTTAGATCCTCCCAGGAAAACCTTTTTGCCGAGGTAACCCATCTCAAAGAAGAACTTAAGCGCCGAACGACTTCCCTCGTTGTTGAAAAAACTTATATTATGTACAACATGAGGAGGAAAACCTTGGAAGAGGCCAAATATGGTATCATTGACTTTGATGCTGAAATTGCTAAGGCTCGTGAGCTTGAGTTAGCTGCTAAAAGTGGTCTCCCAGCAGAGCCTGATGCTTCCGGTTCTTCCGATTCCGGTTCTGAAACTTCGGGAATTGAAGAGGAAATAGAAGGCGAAGATGTTGAAGGCCAAATTGGCAAGGGCCAAAATGTTGAGCCATCGACGGATCTACCCACTTCCCCTAGGAGCGCGGACACTTCTCTTCCTCCGGGTTCCGGAGATGCAGCAATCTAGCTTTTCTTTTCTTTTTCCAACTTTTATATTTGTGTCATTTTGGCATGTTATTGTAATAAAAACATCCTTTTTGCTCAAGTATTGTTTCAGTATTTCTTTCGTTTGAACATTTATGTAAGTTTTAATCTTTGCATTCTCTTCTTTTTGCTTAAGAGTTTTGCGCAAGTTTTATTGTTTGCGTATTATTATGCGAAGCCTTGGATGTATTTTTCCCCGAAAGAATTTTGATTCCACGCATAAGTTCTACCGAAATCAACGCTTTAACATGAGGATTTTCATAAGAGTGGGCCCTCTTATGGTTACAGTGCTCTTGAAAAGGACGTATCATGTTCATTATGACATTAGCACTTGAAGTACTTGTTTAACTTTCAAATGATAAAATCAATTCACTGATAAAACAAGAAACAAGATGGAAAATAAAAGAACTTTACTTTATTTCTTTCATTTTCAAAAAGTACATAAACATTCATTATGTTAAAGAGAAATTTCCATTTCTTGTGGCTAGTTTATAAAACTTGTTTCTACGGGATTGGTCACACAATCCCCGGTCCCGATGAGACAATTATGTTCCCGATTTTCATGCTTCAATTGACGTGGTATTTAAATGCGAAGAATGCAAATTAGAACACTATGAATCTTGCACCTTCGAGGATCCCAATTGCTGGACAATCCTCCACTCAGTAACAAACTTCGCTTCCCATTAGGAATTTATGCTATCAAGCAAAGGACTATCTAACAATATATTAATGGTTTGCACTTGTGAACGGTCGGGTAACCTTTGCTTTATAGTAAACTTATTTTCCTGGTGGGAATTTTGCTATAGAGCCATAGATTATCTAACCGACCCGGAGTGGTTCTTCGCTTGTATGCCTTGCTATTAAAGGTCTTATTGCTGCCGTTGAAGCTTTCTTCATAGTATGCTTTCCATTGATGTCTCATTAAAAACCTTGCCAGAAAAATCTAATTGGGACAAAAACTGAACGAAAGGAAAAAGAGTGCAACATATACTTCCAGAAAAACGATGTTTGTCAGCAATAGTATCTCTTGAGGTGTGCCACATTCCAATTGCTTGGAAACTTTTCTCCATTTTTATTCTCTAACTCGTACGAACCTTTCCTGGTGACGGCTGAGACCCAGTAGGGGCCTTCCCAGGTTGGGACTAACTTCCCTGCGTTGAGTTCCTGGGTGTTTTGGGTTACTTTCCTTAAAACAAAATCTCCCACTTTACAGTAACGAAGGTTGGCTCTTCTATTGTAATATATATTTCCATTCTTCGCTTTTGTGCCGCCATTCTTACATGTTCCAAGTCCCTGCGCTCATCGAGTAACTCCAAGTTGACCAGCATCACTTCATTGTTTGCGTATTCACTTGCCTGGAAATACCTTAAGGTGGGATCTCCTACTTCCACCGGAATCAAGGCTTCTGCTCCATACAAAAGGGAAAAGGGAGTTTCCCCCGTGCTTGATTTGGCCGTCGTTCGGTATACCCATAAAACTCCGAGTAGCTCCTCAGGCCACTTACCTTTAGCTGCTTCCAACCTTTTCTTGAGGTTTTGTATGATCATCCCCTACTTCATGAACGGCCACAGATACATGATTGAATGTAGTGGTTGATGTACTATCGCTGCGTAGCATTGGCACTTATCACATTTTTGTATGAAAGCTTTGGCGTCTTGTTCCATGCGGGGCCAATAATATCCTGGCCTTACCAGTTTTAACACTAAGGAATTTGCGCCCGAGTAGTTTCCGCGTATCCCTTCGTATACCTCTCAAATAACATAATTTGCTTTGGATGCTCCCAAACCTCGGGAAACCGGGCCTTGGAAAGATTTTCCTTACAATTGACCTCCTTTAAAGTTATATCGTGCTGCTTGACACGCAGCGCCCGACATGCCTTGGAATATTCGGGCAATTTCCCATGCTCGAGATAATCGATGATCTCGTTCCTCTAGTCCCAGACCAAATTAGTAGTATTTACCTCGTAATAGCTATTTTCATCCAGGACATAGTGCATTAATGTACCACCATCCCGGATTCTGATCCCTTCATTTTCATTGACGGGCCGAGGTTAGTCAGTTCATCCGCTTCTGCAGTTTCTTCCCTCGGGATGTGAGTAATTGACCACTCTCGAAATCGAGCCAGCAGAGCCTAGACCTTCACCACGTATTGTTGCATGCGCTCTTCATTTGTTTCAAAGATCACGTAGACTTGATTTACCACCAGCTGAGAATCACACTTCATTTCTATGACCTCGGAATCTAGTCCCCGGGCCAGTTCGAGTCCTGTAATCAAAGCCTTGTACTCTGCTTCATTGTTAGTACAAGGGACCATTCTGATGGCTTGCCTTAGGGTTTCTCCCAAAGGCGTGGTTAATACTATGCCAAGCCTAGACTCTTTTATATTGGAGGCTTCATCCGTGAATAAGGTCCAAACTCCCAATGTCGATTCTGACACCATGACCGCTTCTTTGGTTGCTAGAGGCAGCAATCTCGGACTGAAATCGACCACAAAGTCAGCAAAGACTTGTGTCTTAATCGTAGTCTTTGATTATATTCTATGTCGAATTCACTCATTTCGACGGCCTATTTGGCCAGCCTACTCGAGGGATGGGGTTTGTGAAGGATATTTCGCAGGGGAAATGTGGTCACCACAGCTATCGGGTGACATTGGAAGTAAGGCCTCAGCTTCCGAGCGGCGACTATGAGAGCTAAGGCTAGCTTTTCTAAGTGCGGGTATCAATTTTCTGCTCCCGTTAAAATTTTACTAACGTAAAAATGGGAGATTGCGTACATTCATCCTCTCTGACCAAAATTGCACTTATTGCTACTTCCGAGACTGCGAGGTAGGCCAATAGTGTTTCACCTTCTTTTGGTTTCGAAAGTAATGGAGGGCTTGACAAATACCTTTTCAAATCTCTCAAAGCCTGCTGGCATTCTGGGACCCATTCAAAGTTGTTTTTCTTTTTGAGCAGTGCGAAGAAACGGTGGCATTTCTTTGATAACCGAGAAATGAATTTGCTCAAAGTGGCCAATCTCCCCGTGAGACTTTGGACTTCTTTCACGCTTGACATCTGATCCGGTATGTCTTTGTTTACCTCGATCTTATCGGGGTTTACCTCGATCCCCCTCTGTGATACCAGAAGTCCTAGGAACTTACCGGAGCTGACCCCAAATGCCCATTTCTCGGGGTTAAGCTTCATGTTATGCTTCCTTAGGATGTCAAAAGCTTATTGCAGATGCTTAAGGTGATCACCTGCATTCAAAGACTTAACGAGCATATCATCTATGTAAACTTCCATAGATTTCCCTATTTGTTCTTCAAACATCTTGTTTACGAGCCGCTGATAAGTGGTTCCAGCGTTCTTCAAGCCGAAGGGCATCACATTATAGCAATATGTGCTGAAATTCGCGATAAACGAAGTTTTTTCCTGATCCTCCAAGTTCATCTTAATTTGGTTGTACTCGGAATAAGCATTGAGGAAACTCATTAACTCGTGCCCGGTCGTAGCATCAATCATTTAATCGATGTTTAGCAGTGGGAATGATTCGTTCGGGCACGCCTTATTCAAGTCTTTATAATCTACACACATGCGAAATTATTTTTCTTCTTAAGAACTACTAGCACATTAGCTAGCTAGTCTGGATACTTTACCTCTCGGATCGAACCAATATCGAGTAAGCGAGTTACCTCTTCTTTGACAAATTTGTTCTTACCTTCCGCGATAGGGCATTTCTTTTGTCTTATCGGAGGGATGTTGGGATTCAAACTTAGCTTGTGTACGTCCACCTCCGTTGGGATACCTGTCATGTCCGCATGCGACCAAGAAAACAATCGGCATTAAATTTAGGACATTTCCTTTATAAGAACTCTTCAAACAATGCAACTTGCTCGAGCTCTTCCGTTGTGGATTTTGTTACATTCGTCTCTTCTAGTACCTTGAAATACCTTGGCACCTGATAAGATTCCGACGCCTCTACCCCAGAACTAACCTCATTCGATTTGGGAGCGAGCGTCGGTTCCTGTAGTTGTTATGCCGCGTGTTCCTTCCCTTTGCTACTGGTGATCGAAATCGCATTCATCTCTCATGTTGTTGGCTGGTCACCCCTTATCTATTTAATTCATTTGGGCGTTGGAAATTTTATCAGCTGATGATAGGTTGATGGTACAGATCTCATCTTGTGCAACCATGGTCTTCCTAGAATAATATTATATCCCATGTCACCATCTACCACTTCAAAAAGAGTGGTTTTCATCACCCTTTCAGCGTTCGTGGGCAACAAAATTTCTCCTTGGGTTGTCACGCTCGCAAGGTTGAATCCGGCGAGGATTTTTGTGGACGGAATGATACTTCCGTGGAGTTTAGCTTGCTCCAGTACTCTCCATTGTATGACGTTGGCTGAACTTCCTGTATCTACTAGAACACGCGTGATTTTAAAGTCTAACACATTTGAAGAAATTAGCAATGCATCGTTGTGCGGTAGAAAAAATCTGTCTGCGTCTTCCTCCGTGAAAGTGATGTCGTCTTCAGCAACTTCCCAGAGTCTCTTGTTGTGGGTTATCAATACTTTCATCTGTTTTTCTACCGAGAAGGTGACCCTGTTGATTTCATTACCCCCGAATATCATATTGGTTGTTTGGACGGAGGATCTTGTCTTGTTTACGAGGGTTCCACGTTATCCTGGTTGCGATCGTAGTTGCTCTTCGCCCGATCACTTAAGAATTCTCTGAGATTCCCATTCTTCTATAGTGTCGCCCCATCTTCCCCAAGATGTCGGCACTCCCCAGTCCGGTGGCCATTCGTCCCATGGTATTCACACCACAAGTTGGGATCCCTCTAGCTTGGATCGGATCTCATCGATTTCGGGAACCGTGCTTCTTTGATGTTTCTCATGGCTGACACCAACTCTACTACACTGACATTGAAATTGTATTCCGACAGCTTAGGGTAGTAAGAATCCCGCGTACATGATGCTTCTTTGTCCTGCAATGATCTATTGTTTTGACGTTGTTCTTCTGTCAATGGCGAACATGTCCGCTGACCAGAAGCCTCTGTCGCGGCCTTCGGTCCCTTCGTAGGGAAAAAATCGGCCCCTCGAAGACCGTCTGTTTGTGTCAAAATCGTCTTTTGATTTTTCTCTGTTCTTCTCCCGTCCTTTTGTCGATGACGGGAAGCCAACCTGATCATCTTTGATCCTTATCTCCGACTCGTACCGGTTGTTGACATCTGACCAAGTCGTTGCTTGAAACTCAAGCAGGCTTTCCTTCAATTTTCGAGAAGGGTATGAACTTCTCGGATTCAGTCCCTTGGTGAATGCTTCAGCCGCCCATTCATTCGGAACAGTCGAGAGCAACACTCTTTTTTTGGAACCGGGTAACGAGTTCTTGCAGGAACTCAGAATCTCCTTGTGCAATTCTGAATATGTCAGCTTTCCGGGCCTGCACTATTTTGGCCCCGACGTAAGCCTTAATAAAAGAATCTGCGAGCATCTCAAAGGAATCTATGGAATTCTCGGGTAACAGCGAATACCACGTCAAGGCTCCCCTCGTGAGAGTATCTCAAAATTTCTTCAGCAAAACAGATTCAATTTCGTGAGGAGCTAAATCATTCCCCTTCGCCACCGTTTTATAGGTGGTAATATGCTCTTGAGGGTCTAAAGTTCCGTCATACTTTGTCAAATCAGGAATTTTAAACTGCTTCGAGATTAATTCTGGTGCCGCGCTTGGATTGTACGGCAACTGAGTATACTTCTTTGAGTCCGGACCTTTCACCACCGGTGGTGCGCTCGGAATTTGGTCCATGCGGGCGTTCACTTCCCTCATAAACTGTAAGAGTTCATTCTTGAATGGATCATTTTCGTTATTGGGGTCGGATTCGCTCCCCCCAGCCCCATCGGAGCCAATTTCGCCCATCGGGGTGTTGTTGTCGACCCTCTACGTTGTTTGATTCGCGGGAGCGCCGGGAGGAATCGGACCTCGTCTATTCGCGTTATTCGAAACCCCCGACAGCACCTACTTCAACTCCGTCATAATCTTATCCTGCCACGTGGGGGCCTAGAATGATTGCTTGTTGTTCTTGTAGGACCCTTACCGCATCAATAACATGCTCCTCTTCAGCATCATCGGGAGTTGCTTCCCAAACATGACGTGGGTACCACCTGTCGCGCACCGGGCGTGGCATCGTTTCCCTCATTGTGGGTGTCATTGACTGAATCCTCGAGATGAGGCTGGTCTCTTTGAACCTCAGGATTGTGTGTGTTATTAACACCATTGTCTGCCATTTCTTATGAATTTTTTTTTTTTTTGCTAAGATAAATAACCAAACACGTTAGTAAAAAAGGCAAGGATCAACTTAATTACACGGTTGTCTAGGCCCCACGATGGGCGCCAAACTGTTTAATCATAAAATGGTACAGCTGAATTTATACGTGATTTCTAGACAAATGAATTAATTAGATTCTGAAATAATGAAATAATTAAAGAAATGCACAATACTTAGCCTTGAAATGAAGATAAAATCACGAATAACAATGATTTGGGAGCAGAGCTTCCGGGCACAACAAAGATGAAATCAAGGAACAAGAAAGTAATTGTATAAAACTTTTTATTGATTATGGCGTAAGTTTGCTAGGAAAATCGTGTCTTTTACAATGATAACAGAGCTCACTATTTATAGTTGCACCTAAGGAACAAGGTCCTAGGATCATGCTCTTCTTTAATGTCAATTATGAGGGCTATTGAAGGTGTATAGGTGAGTATAAATTCTCTGTAACGGGTAGCGCACTAAATGCTGTGGAATATTCTCCATTAAATGTTACTGGGAGGAGGATATTTATTGCATCTTTATGAGCGTTATTTTTTCCGGTGACATACGGGACAATTGCCTTCGGTATTAGCTATCCCCGTCTTAGGTTCCACGTATCCCTCTTTTTGAACGGCCACCTAGGATAGCATATTTTACCCTATACACAATCACAATTCAATTCAGTATGTTCCGGTTTCTCCAAAACAAAAAAACAAAACGAATCAAGTATGACTGGTGTAAGCAAGGTGCAGAACTCTCAATAGCTACATAACCGCCTTCGCCTGAAACACTAGCAAATTTCATAGATTGCAAGTAGAGGAAGAAGCAAATTCCATTTTGTTGTATTTTACTCTACTTCTGCTGCTGGTAATTTAAATTGCTAAGAACAAAGAGTAGCAAATAACAGAAACTGTTATTTTTTGTTTGGTATTTAATCTTACTCCTAACAGAGTATTGACAGTTAGAAGATACTATAGTAAATCGCACCAATTCATGTCCCCAACGTGAAGTAAATGCACCAATGGAGTTTCATATTTGTACTGCTTATGTTAACAACATGAAGCAGCTACTTCTGAGAAATTGCCTGAAAAGATTCTAAGCATGACTCGACAGTACCACTCCGGGTCAAGTCCACAGATAGCCATTCTCACGGATGTTATTTAGAGGTTAATTTGTACTTATTTTATCCTGAAATTTTAAACTAAAAATCTTAACTTCGGGACAATTCAAAACATTTTTGTCCTGAAAATTTAAACGGAAAAACTATAATTCAGGATATATTGGCTAATTCCTAAATATGGGCATGTAAAGTGACTATCTGGTGTCATTTCTACTAACACTCCTAGGTGAATAAGCAATAACCTCCAACAAGGTCATACTAGCAAATCACTTGAGGGTCGTTTGGTATGAGGTATAAGAAGGTATAGTGTTGGTATAAAAATTTAATACCACATTAATACTTTGTTGGTTAGCAAACCTGATATAAGTTATCCCGGGATTAAAATTAGTACTGAGATAACTTATACCTTATAGAGGGTGGGGTAATTAGTGTCGGGATAACTTATACATTCTTCTTAGAAATCATGCAATTGTCCTTTTTAATACAACATATCAAACAGTGGATAAAAAACAATACCAAGATAACTAATCCCAGCATAACTTATCCCGGCATAAGCCGTATTCAAACCAAACAACCCCTGTAAGGTGTATAATAATAGTGCGGAATTAGGTGTATTAGTAATGTAATCATTAGTTATGCAGAGGTTATTTCTTATCCATTGTTTGGTATAGTGTATTAAAAACCAAGATGCATTGCATAATTATTAAGAAAATTAATTGTTTACAAAAATACTCTCCATATTCTTTAGTCTTAAGGGACTTTAAGGATAACTTTGTCTTTAACCATGTCGATGCATGCATTAATAGCCTTGATATTGCTAATACCATGGTTTGCTATGTATTAGTTATACATAGGATAATATCAAACAGGCTGTATAAATAATACTTGCATTAGTAATACATAGATTGAAAAACTGTACTAAACAAGGGATCAGTAATACCAAAAGCTAATGCATGCATTATTTTCTCTAATGCATCCAATCGAACAACCCTTTATGTTATCCTAATCAAATACTCAACCAGCAAGAGCCTAAAAATTAACGGAAAACTAACAGTTATGTCCATTTATAAGTAGCTCATTACAAAAATTTGTCAATTCATAAAATATTACCAATATTAGCCAAATATTACTAATATTAGCCAATTAGCTATTTGTAGCAAAAAATATCAAAGTTTTGCTTTATTTTGAGTGGGTGTTATTAGAACAGATTGGGTACATCTTAAAGAGCTTGAATCTCAACTTTGGGATGATTTGGTGAAGTTTTAAGGTGGTTTGAATTGAAAATTTGAAGTAAAAACTGAACATGAAAAAAATGATGTGTACCACACTGTGTATCATTTATGTATCAAATATGTATCATATTTGTATCAATTATGTATCACATGTATATCTCGATATACCTGTATATGAGATACATTCGTGATACATGTGTCGCAAAAGAATTTTTTAACTCGATTTAATTACGAATTTTGATACAAAATCCGTCCAAATCACCTCCAATCTTCCTTAAATTTTGTATATTGACTTATCTATATGTTTTTAATGAATTTCAACTATACCCATTGAAAAAGTTCCTTTTTTCTTGGATTTTTTAAATATTATATTTATTTTTTTTGTATTTCACCACCTTATTTGCTACCTCATCCATGAAATTTTCTTTCCGTCTTACATTTAATGTTGCTAATCGCGCTTCAAAATTTGGAAGGTGATTTTTGCATGTGGTTCTTCGAGAAAGAAAACCTTATTTATTTCATTTTTCAATTTTAATATGTACTTAGCTAGTTTTAGTAAGTATATGACTAACAACTTGAGGTTGATAAGTTAAGATTTATTTGAAACATTCGTGTAAGTTCCCCAAAATTAACAGCACCGTACCAAGAAAAACCAATATATTGGTTGCCTTCATCCTTCCTGTAAGTTCACCAAATAAAATGCACCTCAATATGGTTACATCAATCCATGTTCGAAATAATAAGTCTCATCAAATCCATTCAAAAAACGTAAAGACGCACATTAAAATAACTAGTTCCAAAATTCCATAGTCTAAAATAAATGTCAATCCCAATTCAAAGAGGAAGAACAAGACATCATCAATAGTCCCCCTATTGATATGGCATGTCCTTTATCCGTCAGTACCTCCTAGGAAAACGGTCCATAAACCTTCCAGAGGGGTGGTCCATAAACCTTCCTGAAGGGCGGTCCATAAACCTTCCTGAAGGGCGGTCCATAAACCTTCCCGGTGGGTGGTCCATAAACCTTCCAGAGGGGCACTCATAAGCTAGGTGTCCTCTTCCCCCACAGTTGTGACAGATCATCAATGGCATGCAATCTCGACTCATGTGGCCCACTTGCTGGCAGTTCCGACATACAATGTCCCTATACCCTCCTCCTCCTCCACCAACAGGACGAGCTCCCCCACCCCTCTCTTCAAGAGCACCGGCCTTGGGGCAATCTCTAGCCATATGACCGGATATGTTACATAGGTTGCACACAGGATCATTTTGACAATCACGTGCCAGGTGACCAGTTTTCCTGCAATTTTTGCATGCCTTGTCATTGGTGCATTCGACTGCAATATGGCCTTGCTTGAAGCAGTTATTGCACAGCTTCAGGTCACCAGGAGGCAGTGGAGGAGCTGCGCAGTCTCTAGCACGATGTCCTGCCTTTCCACAAGTGTGGCAGATTCCTTCATTTGGACAATCTCCAGCCATGTGACCTGGCTCTCGGCAATTCCAACAAAGAGATTTTGTGGTACACTCGGAGGCAATATGCCTGTTTAAGTTTTGGAGGCAAAGTCAAAATTAAAGGAGTAATAAATATAACTTGTTTTACCAACATAACTGGCCTCAATTTTCGGGCACAAGCATTCGTGAATGCACTGATAAAATAAAACTATACCTTCTCAACATAAGATACATAATGAATAAGCAGTACATGTATTAGGAAAGCCAAAGAAGAAAGTCATTTTATCAACCAACTTGTAAACACCAGCAGTATGTTGAACATACACTTCATTTAAATTTTCATACGTATGTCCATTTCCTTTAATACAACACTCAAGCTCGAGTCTCGATTGCCAGTTACCAAGTAAACTATCTTGTTATTGTTTACCGTTGAATGTTATATTAGTGATCCTGTGTAAGCAACTAGTATATATACTGGCAGTTAAAGGACTAAAAATTACATGTTATTTGTATCTCATACTATATGTTGCTTCCTTGTGATGTGACTGTCTTCAGTTTCACCAAAGCATGTACCGCTCCTGTGCACTAGGCTTCAGGCTAACCGCCTATGTTAACTGTAAGCTAAAAACTATTCAATGTGCTGCACATAAGTTAAGGGATATCAGGGTATCTTGCCCCTTAGTACCTATATCTATTAAGTTGTGTGTTGTATACTGGAAGAAAGTGATGCAAATAAATGGAACATGCAAGCAATAAAGAATGACAATATACAGAGCCATTAGCAACTTCTGTGATTCAACTTTAATCTGTTGCACAACAGTTTCTCCAGAGTACAGTAAGTAAATGCAATAGTAATGCTCATGCTTTCCGGTTGGACGGGAAACAAGTAGCTAATTAACACAGAATACTGTAATACTTACCCTGGGAGACCACAGTTGTGACATATGGCAACATTAGGGCACTCCCGAGCAAAATGGCCGGGGCGCTTGCAGTTCTTGCAGAGACCACTCTCACTGCTTAAATCATAAACAAGTAATAACAGAAACCATGAGAAAAAGAAGAAATCTTTCCACCAAAGAGCTGTACACTCCGGATGTTAGAGAGTGTTAAAGAGCAGGTAAAATAGCCCAAGAAATCTGTGTATTAAAGTAATTCTTTTTGTTTCCACATCCTTTGAACTCATTGAGGAATGTATGCAAATGAAACGTGAGGTATGAGGTCAAAATGTTATTAGACTCTGGCTACATAAGATCCATAACTTCACTAGCCAAAAAAAAAAAAGCAAAATAGTGCTATAACAAAAAACAAATTTTTTTAAAATTGAGAAACCTCATTATTGAACAAAATCCATTTCAACTGATCAGAAAATGTAACAGTTCAAGGTATAAAACATTTGAACTTAATAAGTCAGGGTATTTAACACTAATCAGTAGGGATACTGATCATCCCAATTTCACACTTGAGCATTTGGGTCTTATGGAAGTCTAACATTGGACTGCCAAATCAGTTTCCAAACAGCCACGTCAAAGCGTAGTCTAATTATTACTCTCACAATTACAGAACAGCATTACACACCCGCAGGGAAATATCTTGAACATAAGTGTAAACTCAGTTCAACACTCCAAACATGCATATCAAAACACCCATATAATAATTAGCTTCCATCCAAGTCGAACAGACCCAGATCTCATTGCTCCCACCAACAGGTGCTAGAATGAGAATAGCTAAACATACAAATGATTAAAACCAGAGAACCTGAAACCCCGACGTGACTCCCGTCTATATGGTGCATCACGGTGGGAGAACCGTTGTGTGCGGATTTTGCGATCCACTGGGCTCCTGCTTCTGCTCCTGCTTCGGCTTCTGCTGCCAGATCTCATATTCAAAACCAACACAAACAGAACCACCAATTAACGACCAGCTAAAATATCACCACTCCACCACCCAGCTGCTGCCTCCTCCCTGTCCACCACAACCACACATCCAAGACCACATCAGTCCAAATAAACCTACTGTACTCCTTTCATTTTAAATACCAAATTCCAACACCAGTACAGAGATATTATTCAATATACAAGCATCAAAAGCTTGTTGATTCAGGAAACATCATCTCCAGCTACATCCTCCTAAATATAGAGCATATCTCTTGTGACAAACACATGCCAGCACCACCACATAATCATTAACTACTACTTCTCATACAACAGCTGACAAATGATTCCCAACTTCAAAGACATGTGGAGATGGTTTCCTTAGCTGACAGAAAGCTCGAATGAGTGTTGATAGAAGCTAAACCTTTTACCAGAAACAACAAGTAATTTTGGAGTATAAACCAGTTAAAATCACTAATATGTCATGGAGTTTAGAGTTATGAAACTAGATTTTTATTTTCTCAATCAAATGCCATTATCCTTCCGTTTTCTTTTATAATCAAATGACATTTTCCTTCTGGTCCATCTGCAATAGACAAGCAGCAACATGGTCTCACAAGGATTAAAACAGAAGCATATTTCCTATATAGGGCCCTTCAGATAGGTAATAATAACTAAAAACTTCGGTGTCCAGCCAAAACCCAGTCTCAATGAATAGCTCCAGAAATTCCTTTATTTTCCATTAACCCAAACCCCAAGTGATAAAGATACTACTCCTCAGTCTGATTTACGTGTCTTAGTTAGACTAGGCACAAGTTTA
Organism: Nicotiana knightiana; assembly: GCA_005239525.1. Taxonomy (NCBI): domain Eukaryota; kingdom Viridiplantae; phylum Streptophyta; class Magnoliopsida; order Solanales; family Solanaceae; genus Nicotiana; species Nicotiana knightiana. The sequence continues at coordinate 63,688 of ML426518.1, read as the reverse complement.
CGAATGTAAAAACTTTTGAATCTTGTCTTAAACTAAAGGTTTGTATAACATGCCAAAAATACCCTTGAATCTTGTGGCCTTAAACTTGTCATGCCATTCCTATAAGGGAGTGTCATTAAGGGTAAAATGGGAATGCTGAAATTAAAAACTTATTAAATGTAGAAAGGTGAGACTCTTTTTTAGAGTGTGACTGACAGTAAATAATTCTCCTTCCAAATATAGAAGTTAAAAATTTAGAACCAGAAAAAATAACACGAACTACAAAGTTCCGCATTTCAAGTTTATTGAAACAATAATAAAATAAAACGAATACAAAACTCTTAAGCAAAATATGAATTTGTTGGACCGCAGGGAAATGTTCAATATTACTGAGTAAATAAATATACTTTAACTTAAAAAGGGACTTTTCTGAATTCAGGAGGAAGCTTCATGGTACAGATTCAAGTCATGTTCCCAGCTACAAGTAGTAAAGCATTTTCATCATGCAGCTAACCGATAACTTCCCAATGCATCCCCATTTACATCCTTTCCCGATCTTATCATCTTCAATATTCGTATCACAATTCCTTCTTACTCTAGTCTATCAATACTTCACATGAAATAGCACCCACAAGGTATATGATCATCATAACCCACTAGCCAAAAACAACTACGCCTCAATCCTAAACAAGTTGGGATCAACACCATAACCCATTGGCCTAAAGAATTAAATATACTCTGCAATTTCACTCAACGCTCCTTCCTCAGAAAATGAAGAACAAAAGAAAAAAAATTATTTGCCTTATGCGTATGCCAGGCTGGAGATGTTAAACAGGATTTCAGATTCAACTTCAGCCTTCGCCTTTAACTTCAAAAGTCCTCTTTTATTATTTTATCTTTTTTTTGTTGCGAGGAGGAAGAGATAAAGAGCTTCAATATATTCAGATATCTTCAATTCATTCACCAAAAATTTAATTGGAATCCATAAGCAGAATCGTAAAACCGCTCATATCCACCCACCAATGCTTCACAGCCAGAGAACACAAAATTCTCTCAGCTTCTCAATTAACCATTAGTACTTCCTACCTATTCAAAAGTAACAACGAAGTTCACTTCTTCTTGCTCCAGAAAATTTTGGACAGGAGACCACTATGCAAGACAAATCATTAGAAACCTACAAATATGTAGAACTATCAGGTATAGATGAAGAAAATGTGGGGAAAAAGTTTGCCGCATCCAGGGGTGTAGCTTATTAGTCACTGAAGTGGGAAGAGAACCATGAGGTCTCAGGTTCAAATCCCAGCCAAAACAAAAAAGATACTAGGTGATTTCCACCAATCTTCCTAAAGCCTTGGTAGGCAGAATTACTCGGTACCTGAGTGTGAGTTGGCCCGGACACCACTGTCGTAAAAAGTGAACAATAATTCCGAATAAAGATCTACTTCCAAGTGCGGAGTATTCAAGTCAATATTTATGTCCCAACATGAACAAAGAAAATTCGAATTAAGAACCTCTCCAGCTACAACAACCAATGAAACCTAAATCAATCAATCAACTAAGCTTTAATCCCCCAACTAAGAATCCTCTATATAAATTCCACTTTCTTTGCGCCCATTTCATTCCAGTACTGGTAAATAACCAAAAAAAAAAATAGAAACATACAAAGACGTAACTGCCAAATGAAATTGAAAATGATGGTAAAGAACTTTTGCGGAGAAGGTATAGTACAAGGTCATTCATTAAGGAGTAAAAATAAGCCCAAAATTAATTGCGTAGAAAGACGATAGAGAGAGAGAAGAATGAACCTGAAACAGCGAACGCTTGTTAGTGACAGATCCGGCGCTTAGGTGTAGGTTTAGGTATAGATATAGAGAGAGAAATCGAGCACGAGGGCAAAGGATGAGAATTACAAGAAAGAAGCAATAGATAAGGCGAGACGGATAAATAGTTGTTCGCTGAATACAATTAGGGGTCGATTGGTGGGAAAGAAATCTGTCAAACGGGTCGGGCCAGCCCAGCCCAAGACTCGTGAGCTTTTAAATTTGGTGTGCTAGAACGGGTCGGCTCGGAAAAAATTCAAGAATAGTCAAATTTACAAGTGATCATTTAAAAATATCCACAGTTTTAAAAGTAATCAAAATTTAGCCACTTTTCATATAAAGATAAATATGAATGAAAACACTGTTCAAAATCCGGAAAATACTCCCGCATAATATACTAGAGTTTCAGCGTAAGTATATTGGATTATACTAGAGTTCCAGCGTAAGTATATCGGATTATACTGGAGTTCCAGTATAAAATACTGGATTCCAACATAATATATTGGATTTTCAGTATAATATACCGGTCTAGCATAATATGCTAGAAGTTCAAACACACGTGTTCCAATCTCTAGTATATTATGCTGAAACTTTTCGCGTATTGGAGTTCCAACATAATATGCTGGAAGTTCATACGCAAGTGCATTAATCTCTAGTATATTATGTTAAATCGATCTATAATTAATCTTGGGATAACTCCTTTCTAGAGCCGTCAAAATGGGCTTGGTCCGTAAGGCCAACCAACCTAGTCCGCTACTTGGTTAGGGTTGGGCTAGGATTCTTTGAGTCTATTTAAAATTGAGGCTTATAAGCTCGACCCAAGTCAGACCGCTGGCCCTTGAGGCTCGACCGAGGTTGGGCCGGCACGTGGGATAAAAATTAATTAAAAATTTCAAATTAATTAACTATTAAATACTTAAAAAAGTAAAAACTACAAAACTATTAACTATAATCTCCATTATCCAACCCTAAATTTCTCATTTACCCTTTCATATTAACTGAAATTTAGATTTTTGACATGCATGTAATATGACAAAATTACTTTTTTTTTCTTAGTTAATAAAGAACTCAAAAAATTTTAGGTGGTCAATAATAATATTTTTTTCAAAAGAAAATATTACTTTAAGCGGCCAATGATCAGTTTGGATTACTTTAATATATTATTAATATTTAAATTTCTATTCAGTATAGAAAAAGATCAATTTTAAATACACAACAACAAAAAAACCACTAACAAATTTCAGGAATTTTAAAAATTTTATGGACTATAATGATGAAATCAGCAAATGATGTTAATCCTAAATTAAAAAACCTCATCGTACAAACTTATTGAAGCGATCTCTGAATCTGAAGAAAATGAAAGAAAAATATTAAGAAAATATTCATGTAACTTTAAAAAAGAAGAGCTAAAGATATAGAGAATTTGCATTTCAATTACGAGATTCCTCGTCAATTATCAAGCTTCTTGGACGCTCTAAGCAAACAGAAGTTGTTTATATGATTAATCGACAACGTCACGAAAAAATATTTAAGTATTTAAAGAAATTATTTTTTCTAAAAAAATTAAAGGATAGGCCCGCCCTAGTACGCGATCCTCTTAAGGATGGGTTGGGCTGGTCATTTTAAAGACCATTCATATAGCGAGCCAGCGTAAAAATAGCAGGAGCTAACCAGTTTTCGGACTGATCATTCAAAAAAAGCCAGTGTTTGCAAAGCCATTGAAAAATAGCTACTATTTATGCTGCAACAAGGACTCAGATTAGTTATCCCGTGATTAGTTATTTCACTTTTCTATGGAGATAAAAAAATACTATAATCCCAGGATAACTAATCCCGACATTAATTATACCACAATTTTCTATCAATCAAACATGAGATAAACTCTTCTTAAATTTAATCTCGAGATTAATTATTCTTTATCCCTTATACCAAACGAGCCATGCATCCCCTAAAATTAGGTCTCATACAAGTAGAGGTGTTAGATTCCATTATCATTTTTATGTGTTAATCAATGAAAAAGAATAAGACTGAAATGAATAATTTAAGTAAATAATTTTTTTTTCTAATACCTAATTTTTAAATGACATAATCATACACTTTAACATTACTTCAAGTATAAATATTTCAAAGATTGCCAATAAGTTGTTATAATATATAACGCTTCAAGTCATGCTAATTTTCACGATTAAGTGATACATTTTGTTTAAATATATATTAATTACTTATTTATTAATTGATTTATATATTAAATATCAATAAGTTTTTATCATATGCTTTGGCTGGCTTTGACGCGACATTTGGCATTTGATTCGAATTTTTCGAAAAATATATTATGTGATAAATATGGTTATTTTAATAGGATATTTATGAACGTCCTTTGGACTCTGAAATCTGAATAGGAATTTGCCTAGTGTGCACGGTACGCACTAGACAATTATCTGAAGATTCAATAACGATAAAGTGAAGTGCCAATAATATTAGTAATACAATTTTATTAGCAAATGATTTGCTTGCGTGGCTCATAAGGGAATACCTTATAAACAGTGTGAAATTCAAATACAGGCAGATTTACAAGTAATAATTGAAAAATAATCACAATTTTAAAAATAATCAAATTTTAACCACTTTTTTATGTAAAATTAAATCTGAACGAAAATACTATTTAAAGTTCAGAATATATTGCAGCATAATATACTAGAGTTCCAGTATAATATACTGAAATTTCAGATAATATAATGGACTTCCAGCATAATATACTGGAGTTCCAGTGTAATATATTAGTCCAACATAATATGATGGAAGTTCATACACAAGTGCTCCAATATGCAGTATATTATGTTGGAACTTTCAGTATGTTGGAGTTCTAGCATAATATGTTGGTAGTTCATACACAGATACATCAATCTCCAGTATATTATATTGAAATTTTTCGTGTTGCAATAAAATAGTGACTACTTTTTAATGACTTACAAATACTGAATATTTTTCAATTATCAGTCCAAAAATATATTAGCCCGTACTATTTTTACGTATAAACCACCACAACTAGCATGGGCGGCTCAAGGCCCGACCAAAGAAAGATGTTTTCTGTTCTCACCATAAAAATTGAGGCCTCAAATACTATAACTTAACAGTTTTATGACTCAAAATTTCTTTTAGGAATTATTGAAATTTGCAGAAGAAAAGACATAAAACTTTGTAAAAAAGGAAAAAAATAATGAGCAAAAATGACATCTTAATCAATGGCGGAGCTACAGCTAATCAAGGGGTGTCAATCGATAATCCTTCCTCGAAAAATTACATTGTATTGCTAGATATAAATTTTTATTTTATTATTTTTACTATAGGTCGACTCCCTTTGACTTTTCGATATATTTAACTTTTCATATTTTGACACTTAATAAAAATCATGGCTTCACCACTAATCTTAATATGCAGAGATGGGCATAATAAGCCTTTGTTTGGATAATGTAAGATTTGCCGACAAGGTAATTAGCAGTGGTTAGGTAATGACTTTCTTGAACTTTGGTAAATAATCGTGTCATTTAGCTTGTTCATAGCAAAAGTATAATGTTGGATAAGATGTATTAGTAACATTGTCATGATTCAAAATTTGTCATAGGTCATGATGGCGCCCATCATCACCTTTAGGCAAGTCAACACTGAATTATTCATTTTATCATTTTTAAAATCATAAATCTTTTTTGGATAACGAGGTTAGTGCATTAAAATAAATCGTAGTTACGTGCAGTTTGGTTAAAATATAAGTGAAAGTGAATCCGAGTAAAACAATCCATAACAAATTATGGAACACCCCCAAAACCCGGTGTCAAAAGTACATGAGCATTTACTAAGGAGTACAATAATAATAATACAACCTATGTATGGAATGTAAATAAGACAGGATAAAGTAAATGGTATGATGGAGACTATGTGGGTTGCGATACGTAGTTTGGAATGCAGCTCACAATAAAGTCTCCTCAGTGGTAGCGCCTACGCGCCAAAATGACCATCAATTGAACCTGTCAAATCATGCACTTTTGGTGCAAAAGTGCAACATGAGTACGTAAATCAACGCGTACCTAATAAGTATCTAGTCTAACTCCGTAGAAGTAGTGACAAGGAGTCGAGTTCGACACTTACTAGAGGTCCAATAAGTAATATAATAAACCATAAGCAAGTGTGAACACACAGCAATAATGAAGTAAATCTGTAAGTTACCTAATCTTCCAAATATTTATTTTAAAGTAAGAATTTCTCATTCTTGTATTATACTTCAACAGCTCAGATGTATCAAGTACCAGTAATAAACGGATAAGAAGTATCATATAAAATGTCGAGCATCAGTGGAAAGATAATCTCGTGTCGGACTGCCAGCGATATATGCAAGACTATGCCAAGGTCGTTCGGTTCGATCCAGAATAATGTGTACACTGCTGAGGGTCGAGCGACATGAACCGTAGATGCATCTATAATACTGCTGAGACGTTCGGTCCGCTCCACAATAAAGGAAGAAAATTACTGAATTATGAAACACATGCTTACAATACAGTAAATGAGCACAAAATAAATATAATCTTTATTATTTCTCAAATAACTTGCCAACAACTCAAGGCGATAAGGCTCGGCCTAGTATACATATACTTATTTCTAAATCAATTCCAATTATAAATTCAACTAATTAAGCCAGCAGAATGGGTTCAAATAATTCAAATATTACATGGTAAGGTCCTAAGTCTACTCGGACATAAACATGCTTTAAATACGTACGGACTCTCATCATGTCGTGTGTACGTAACACCCACAACTAGTATCACATAACAATTACATCACCTAAGGGGTAGTTTATCCCTCACAAGATTAGACAGGAGACTTACCTCGCTCCGAAGTTCCATAACCGACTTCAACGTCCCTCTAACTCTTCAATTCAAAGCCCAACGATTTGAAACTAGTCAAATAATGTATAACTCAATTAAAATACACCCAATTTGTATAAATTAATAATTTATAATGATTATCAACTCTGCTCGAAAAGTCAATAAAGTCGACCTTCGGACCCACGTGCCCAGATTTCAAAAAAAAAATAGAAGATAAACTTTACCCTAACACACGAACTCAAATATATAATTCATTCGTAATTCCATGAACAATTTCGTGATAAAAATTCAAAAATACCAATTTCTAGGTTTCTTACCAAAATTTCACAATTTTCATAAATTTCCATCCTTAAATCCACATATAAACCATATATTTAGCTTACAACAAGTAAGGAAATTACTTACCTTGTATTGCACGATGAAACTCCACTCAAAATAGCTCCCCAAATTCGGCAACCCAAGAGAAAAATGAGAGTTAATCCTCCATTTAAAAGCACTACTGCCCAGCGACTTTCGCACCAGCGGACCCTTAACCGCACCTTCGAAACAATCCATCGCAGGTGTGACCCCATCTATGGCCAGCCAAACCTGCTTATGCAAAAAAATGCTAGCTTTTGCGTGCCTGCCCAACTTCGCTTCTGCGGAAGATGTGGTCGCGTATGCGGAAGCGCACGTGCGCTTAGGCCTTCGCATATGCGGAAAGCCATGCCTCTTCATTTTTTGCTTCTACGTTCCCTTGCCCGCATCTGCAGGCTCCCAGATGCGGTGGATTCCTTGCACCAACGCATCCAACTAACCTCAACCTCATGCACTTCTGCGGCTCCTGGGCCGCTCCTGCGGTCTCGCACTTGTGGCCAAAATCTCGCAGGTGCAATCACACCAAAACTGGAACTACAACTTTTCCTCAAGTCCAAACTTTGATCAGTTAGCCATCCGAACTCCGCCCGAGGCCTCCGGGACCTCAAACAAATATACCAACAAGTTCTAAAATACATTACGAACTTAGTCGAAGCTTCAAATCACGTAAAACAACATAAAATTTGTGAATCGACGATAGAAACCTTTCTTTAAACCTTCAAACATTCCAACTTCGCCGAACGCGTCCGAATTATGCTTAAACATCCCGGAATAAATACAAATTTTGCGTGCAAGCCACAAATCACGATGCGAACCTATTGCAAGGCTCGCAACTCTAAATGGACATTGATAACACCAAAATTCATTTCAAATCAAACTTAGGAAATTCTTAAACTTCCAAAATGCCAACCTTCCATAATGACGTTGAAATGCTCCCGGACCACCCGATACTCAATCCGAACATATGCCCAAGTCCGAAATCATCCTACAAACCTATTGGAACTTTCAAATCTTGATTCCGAGATTGTTTACTTAAAAGTCAAATCTTAGTGAATTCTTCCAACTTAGAGCTTCTGAAATTAGAATTTTTCCCATCCGAATTGATTCCGAACTTCATGAAATTCAATTCCAACTACGCGTACACGTCATAATACATGAAGTAAAGCTATCCAAGATCTCAAACTGCCGAATGATGCGCTAGAGCTCAAAACAATCGGTTGGGTCGTTATAGATGCATAGGTTAGTCCTGCAAGCATTAGTTATATTTCTTATCCACTATTTGGTGTGGTGTATAAAAAATTAAAGTGCGTTACATAATTTTTAAGAAATTATTTGTTTACAAAAAATGACCTTCATATTCTTTAGCTTTAAATGACTTTAAGTACGACTTTGTCTTTAGTCATGCTAATGCATGTGTTAATATCCTTGGTATTGCTAATACCATGATTTGTTATGTAGTAGTTATAAATAGGATAATACAAAAAAGGTTGGATAATTAATACTTGCATTAGAAATGCATAGGTTTAAAAAATATATCAAACAAGAGATTAGTAATACCAAAAGCTAATGCGTAAATTATTTTCTCTTACGCATCCTACCAAACGACCCCTGGCGAGAGAATTTAAACAACACAACAATGACAAACTTAATATAATCCCATAAATGAAGTCTACGAAATATAGAGTATACACAGACGTTATTCCTCCCCTGTGAGAGTACAAAGGTTATTTCTAATTGGCGCTCCACTAAAAAATAGATAAAAAAGAAACAATAGCAATAGGTGCAAGCAATAGACAAACAACACAATAATAGATTAAATGAAGCGAAAAAACCAGAATAGGAATGAGAGACAAAAATATTAGGTAGTAAAAAAAAACTAAGCATAAGAAAATACAAAAGCAATATTAATATTGCTAGTATGGAAAAGAAATACGCTCTACTACCTAATATCCTCTTATCCTAGTCCTCGACCTCCGCACCTTCATATTAAAGGTTATATCCTCGATAAATTAAAACTGCACTATGTCATGCCTAATCACTTTCCCCCCAATGCCTCTTTGGTATACCTATGCATCTCCTCATACTCTACAGGGCAACCCTCTCACGTCTACTTACTAGGGCATCTATGTCCCTCATCTTAACATGCTTGAACCATCTTAACCTCACTTCCTTCTCCTCCCCGAATACCACTACTACCTTGTCCCGAATACCATTATTCCTAATCTTATCTCTCTTGGTATGCTCGCACATCCATCTCATCATTCTCATTTATGTCACTTTTATCTTATAGACATGAAATTTCTTATCTGCCCAACACTTTGTTCCATAAAACATAGTCGGTCAAATCACCACTTTATAAAACTTACCTTTAAGTCTTTGGTAAATTCTTTTCACATAAAACACTGGATGCGAGCATCCATTTCATCCATCATACTCCAATACAATGTATGTCGTTATTGTCAGTCTCCCTATTATCTTGGATTACTGACCCAAGGTACTTGAAACTCGCTATCATGGGAATGACTTGGGAGTCAAGCCTTACGCCCACACCCGCTTCATGAGTCACACCATTGAACTTACACTCCAAGTATTTCGTTTTGGTCATGCTCAACTTGAAATCTTTTGACTCTAGTATCTATTTCCAAACCTCTAATCTCGCATTAACAATACCTCACGTCTCGTCAATTAGTACTATGTCATCAGCAAATAACACGCACTACGACATCTTTCCTTGAATATGACGTGTCAACGAGATCACTTCAAGTTCTCTTAAAAAAATCTTGTTTGATAACTTGTATAGATATGACATTTTCTGTGCGTAATATTTTTTTCATACCAACTTAGCTATCTTGTATTGTTGTTAGCATAATAATAAATATATTATAAGTTAGACCAACCTAGTCTTCTCGTACTAAAGTTGGCTCCTTACAGTTCTACATTTAACATCAACGATAGACAAAAAGGAGCACCAATTTCCAGCACAATCCTTTTCAAAATTCTTCACCAATCCTTCACATTTTCCACATTGTTCAAATGCATTGGAAAAGGAAAGTAAAATATAAGTAATTAAAAAAAAAGAAGGAAAGGGAACCAAGTTAATCATTTCGTCATTTCCCATCCGAAACCGAAAAGCATATCCTAATTTCGTGTGTAAGATAACCATACCAATAACAGCTTGTTTGGATGGTTGTTACCGGTGGCAGAGCTCCATTGAACCAATGGGTATCAAATGACATTCTTTTGCTGAAAAATTATACTATATTGCTAGATAATTTTTTTTATTTTATATATATTTACTATACTTTGACTCCCTTTGACTTTTTGATGTATCTAACTTTTTATATTTTGACACCCCTTGATAAAAATTCTGACTGCGCCACTGTTATTACCTATTGTATTGTATCGTATTGTTAATTTAAATACGATATTTGTTTTGGTTGTTACATAAATTTTATTGTATCGTATTGTTAAATTCGTTGTTACATAACAATGAAATGTGCCCCTTTATATAACGATCGATTTGATGTGGTTGCATCGTTATCTTATCTTTTACTTTCATCTCACCATTTATTATTATTGATAGTTTTATTTTATATTTATTTTACTTTTTTATTAAATAAATTTATCCCGTATCATAATTTTTTTTATAATATCGCAAGTTTATTTTTCGTATTGCTTAGGTATGATATCATGAAACAATAACAAACGATACAATATATTAAAAAATTATTCAAACTACATAGTACAATATAATATAATACAATATTACGAAACGATGCTAACAGCCATCCAAACAAGCCGTAAAGCAGCTCAAACTCCTTTTGCAAGTAACCAGCACAATAGAATAAAAAACCGTCAAAAAATAGGGAAAATACACACCATCTATCAATTCGTCCGCCATCAATAATCGATCAACTGGTCTCTTCTCTCCCCTCGAATCTCGCTTTTCGCCGCCTCTTAAACCCGCCATTTCTGAAAGTTTGACCTTTGTACTTTGCTCAAAAACTCGAAATATAAGCGAAGATTTTTCGCTCATATCGATGCAGCTTATCTGTTGAAAGGTTTTACTGTAGGTTTTTGAGAAATTAATGGCAGTTGCGAAACGTGTGTTTCAATTAGGTGCTAATTGTGGTATTAGATTGTCCAAATCTGGAGGGATTGATGCATCTAAAGTTTGTTCTGGTGGTTTGTTGATAGATAGGTCACAATCGAACGGATTTGGTACCGTTAATTTTTACAGTTCGGTATCGTCGTATAAATCGTCTGCTAACAAGTTTGATTATAGGCAGATCTCGCAACTCGCTAAACCTAATGGCAAGCGTGCTTTCCTCGTCGATACATTAGCTCTGGTAATTTTTATTTCTTCACTTTTTTTTTATTTATTTATTATTATTATTTGTTGTATTGAAATGAAATGATTCCTAATGATCCTGAACTAATTAGAGGCACATTCAGGATTTGAACTTTATGGATTCCAGTTTGAAATTCTATCATAGTCCATTTGATGTACTGGTTTTGAAATCTGTTAATTGTACTTACCTAGGGTTTGAGCTAGAGCTATTGGGTTTGAATGAACCCCTATGTTGCACACTACATCCATCCCTGACTAATTTAGGTTTGAGGCGTTGTTGATTATTTATGTGTAATTTGTTGCGTCCAAATCTGAGGGACTCATAAATTGGAGACGAAAAAAATACGGTTTTCCCCTCCTCAATCTGAATGAAAGGGGAAAACAAGGTGTTATCCATCTCCTTAGTTGTCTCTAGCTTCCTATTTAGATTCTTTATCATTTCCCGTGTTGCCGGGAGGATTCAGCTCACCGATTGGTTGAAAATAAGGTGAAACCAAGGGTGTGTTTGGTTTGAAGGAAAATGTTTTCCTGGAAAATAATTAATTCTCTTACTTAATTTCTGGTGTTTGGTAATTAAGCAGAAAAAAAGTTGTCCTACAAACCCTTAATATAACCTAGGCAAACACTATAGGGGTGGGAGGCTAGGGTGGGGGTGGGGGTGGGGCGTGAGTGGGGGTGTGGTTTGGGGGTGAGGGTGTGAAGGAGACAATCAGCATGGTATGACACTTGTGTAACTTGTTTTCCTTACTCCCCACCAGAGAAGTTAAAGTTATTTTCCTGATCTTTAAGGAACTTGTTTTCCTATAGAAAATGTTTGACCAACCAGACATAAAAAAGTTGGAATACACCAATGAAAAAATTGTTTTAGTCTTGGGGAGCTTAAACCAACGAGAAAAGTTGTTTTCATTCCCAAAACCAACTCAAAAACCAATTCTTCAAAAGAAAAAATTCTCAAAAGTTTCATCACTGTTCGTCTTTTAAACTTACATCGGTGCCTAGGCCTACTGAAACCTTGCAGATCGTAGAAAAGTATCACAAATGAAGGGCTAAGTGATGCCTATCAAGCCCAATAAAGAAATTAAGTGCCTATGGTATAACCGACTTGGGATTGGGGCATTATTTTTTTTTGGTAGGTGGAATCGGGGGATTCTCTGTATCNGAGAATTAATTGTTTTCCTGGAAAATAATTAATTCTCTTACTTAATTTCTGGTGTTTGGTAATTAAGCAGAAAAAAAGTTGTCCTACAAACCCTTAATATAACCTAGGCAAACACTATAGGGGTGGGAGGCTAGGGTGGGGGTGGGGGTGGGGCGTGAGTGGGGGTGTGGTTTGGGGGTGAGGGTGTGAAGGAGACAATCAGCATGGTATGACACTTGTGTAACTTGTTTTCCTTACTCCCCACCAGAGAAGTTAAAGTTATTTTCCTGATCTTTAAGGAACTTGTTTTCCTATAGAAAATGTTTGACCAACCAGACATAAAAAAGTTGGAATACACCAATGAAAAAATTGTTTTAGTCTTGGGGAGCTTAAACCAACGAGAAAAGTTGTTTTCATTCCCAAAACCAACTCAAAAACCAATTCTTCAAAAGAAAAAATTCTCAAAAGTTTCATCACTGTTCGTCTTTTAAACTTACATCGGTGCCTAGGCCTACTGAAACCTTGCAGATCGTAGAAAAGTATCACAAATGAAGGGCTAAGTGATGCCTATCAAGCCCAATAAAGAAATTAAGTGCCTATGGTATAACCGACTTGGGATTGGGGCATTATTTTTTTTTGGTAGGTGGAATCGGGGGATTCTCTGTATCGCCTGTGCAGAAATTTGATTTTTTTTCCAGTTGTCTAAGTAGTACTGTTTCTCTCCAAAAGAAGAATGCTTTATCTTCAAATATGACCCAAGTTTGGTCTTGATCTATTTCAGATCGTTCCAAGTTTTCTTGTCCTTACTAAAACCAATACTTTCAAAATCAAATCCTAAACCAAATCCAAATCCAAATCCAAAAGCCACTAAACTTATGGTTCCTTATTAGCAAAGAAAAAAAGCCACTAAATTTATGGTTAAATATTTGTCTTTGAGTTTTCCAAAACAGCTTTCTATCTGTTTTACTTATTAAAAAAAATTGCTTTCTATCCGTTTTGTGGTGAACTATTACACTTGTTGGAGACTTCTTTGGTTTGTATTTGTCATTGTTCATATGAAATATGGATATTTAGAGATTTGGTGTGCTGACAGGTCCGGAGTTTAGAAGCACAAGGTGTACCATCAAAGCAGGCAGAGGCAATAACATCTGCTATCACTGAGGTTTTGAATGACAGCTTGGAAAATGTAGCTCATTCTTTTGTTTCACGAGCTGAAATGCAGAAAGTAAGACTCTACACAAGCTCTTTTGTTCTTATAAAATTGTCCATGTGCACTATGTTGAAAATGCCTTATGTGCGCTTTTGGCTTTGTAGTCTGAGATGGTTCAAGACGGCAACCTTTCCAAGTTCAAGTCTGAAGTACAAAGCTCACAGGTACATAATTGATGAAGTTATATTAGTTCATTTTTCTGTAGGTCGGTATTTTAAAGAAGTCCTCAGCTATGTTAGTTATTTATCTAGGTATTCTCTTTGTGTTATGCTAGAGGGCTATGTATTTTTCTGTTTGCAGAATATTAACTTTCGACAAGTCAAATCTGCATTAGGTGATTTTCTTCTTCGTAGAGAGTAAGCTAACTTTGTTCACTGGTCTGGGGATTATAACACTAAGATAGTTATGCTTGTATGTACGTAGTCATACAACATATTTGGCAACGGGGTACCTTTTTCATTCTCAAAAAAAAGTCCTGCAACATATTAAAGCTGTTGTTAAGACCTATGTTGCTCAGCCATCTTCCGGTGCTTTGACTCATTCACGGGTTTATAGATGGAGAAGTGATGATGCGTGCCATAGGTTTTTCTTAGTTGATTTTAGGTTGATTCTAACTGTTTGGTAGATAAATTCAGTAGGAAAGCATTTGATTATTGTGAGCTGTGAAAGAGTATCATATGGAACTCAAGTTGAGCTCTTGAAATTTAACTGCGAAAAGAGAAAAAGGGAAAGAATTAAAAGGAAAAACAAAGAAAAATAATATGGAAGTGATGTCAGCAGCGCATGGTGCAATAAACATGGCATGAAGGTGGTTTGACAGACCAATCTAAATTACTGAATCCTTGATATATGCATTAAGTAACTATTGTAGTTGCGACTTAGGTGAATTTATGGTTCTCTTATCATTTCTTGCAGCAATTATAGTTCATGAAGATTTTGTACTTTCAATCTTCCACCTAAATAGGGCTGCTCTTTAACAGTGTTATCAAAGGTGAAAAGCACAAAAACCTCTTAGATCCGTTGGGGCTTTAAAGCGCAAAGTGCAAATATGAAAAAAAAGGCACAAGGGAGAAAAAAATTATAAGTCTGTATATGTAGTCCAAGACTGATAATTATATGCATGAATAACAAATGTATAGACAAAGAAATTGAAAAAAATTATGATAAAGTGAAATATCAGTTGTTTCGTGCCACCTCTTTAGGATTATACTTGTTGTCAAGGAAAAGTATGCCTTAGAGCCTTGACGACAACACTGAAGCGCCCCTGAGACGAAACGCTCAACATGTTTTGGCCTCGCTTCAGGGCTTAAGTGCGCCTTTGACAACACTGCTCTTTAACCCATTGATCCAAATTAGTAAAAACTTACCTGTAATTTCTAAGCACACGCCGTATGTGTATATCTTAACCAGTTTGTTTTTTGATCTATGATATGGGCCAGAATAATTCTTCACATCAGCTCCATTCAAAAATAAAAACTAAAAATTTCCACATGTTCTTTCTCAAAAAAATTTCCATATATTCTTCTGGTTAGAGGGATGGCGATCTCTTCCAATTTTGACATTTGTAGGTTGAAATGCTTGCAAATATCCATCTTCAAGGGGCATTTAAATAGAGGGGTTGATAACCTTGTCTTAGGGTAAGAAGTATTCTTATGGTATTCACCAAGTTCCTTGTTAGATAGAGTTTGTGTTAGAAGTTGAATGAAAATGGACATACTTCTCAATTTTCTAAGTCTATGCATGAATCATGCTAATGTTTTGTTCTTAACCCCATGTCCATAAGTAAAATTCCATAAGGAGTAAGAGACTGTAACTTAATATAGACTCTGCAGGTCTATTTTGACGATTTCTGGAAGAAGCTTAAATGCACTATATTCCATAACATCCTACAAATTTGCAAATTTTGGCATAAAAAAGCCTAAACTCTATCTTAAGACATCATTCTTCTTTTGCTTGGAAGAGTTATCCAGTCATTCAAGAGTCTATACAAAGTCAACCAGATTCATATGTGTACTTGGAAATGGAAACACCAAATCGGTGATTACATATTTCACATGAAGAGCCTATGTTACGGATCAACTATGGTATGAGACAAGATATGATCCTAACTCGGTTATATGAAGGAGCAATGACTAAGTCGGAAAAAAACAATGAACTAAAAATGTCAAATCAAAAGAAAAAGTTGGGTCAGCTGGGTCTTTTTTTTTATTTTTTTTTATTGCTTTATCAAGCAAGTATCAAAATTATAGTAGTTGCTTTTGAAGAGAACTTTGGCGCAGCGCTGATGGCTGGCTGCATGTATCCCATAGTGAAGAGGATTCACATCTTCAATGTTTTGAGAGATCAAAAGGTTTAGAACCAAAAACTTCTAGTTGGGCAACCACAAATAAGAATGACATGAGTATTTGGGAGTCGTTTGGTTCAATCCTGCAAGGTTATCCATTATAATCCCACCTCCTATATGGGAAAGCTAATCCCAAGGTTTTGGTATAAGTTTTATCCTGGTTTGAGTTAATATGTACAACCAAATGCTGGATAAGATTAATCCCAAAATTTATATTGGGATACCCCCCCCCCCCTCCCCTCCCACCCCACACACACACACACATAATCCTTCTAACCACACCCTTAAGAGTTTTGATTTGTCAGGAAAGTCAGATTTGTTGCCTGATTAGCCAAGACAACTTCAAAAATATTGCGGGAGTCCTTTTCTTTCTCTCCCTATGTTAACCAGGAAGCATCATTAAGGAGCAATCAACTTATCTGATTCAGGATATTGCAAATCATCTACACTAACAATACAAAACTTCTTGAATGTGAGATAAGTTTTACTGATGGCATATATCATATATGGCAATTATGATGGCTTGAACGAAAGTTCAGCCTTGCCTGTATGGCCAAATTCAGCACAGTATGAGAAGGATATGAGAACATATGTCAATTTGCATTCCCTTTTGCATGGAACTAACCCTTCTGAAAATTTCCTTAACATTGGGTGCTCACTGCTCAAGGAGCAAAAGAAGGTGACATAATTCAAAGCGGTACGGAGTGTAGGTGTTTATCTATTGGCTTTTTTAGAAAACATTAACAGTAAACTCCTCCCAACCGAAATAGTGTGAACATCTTTCTCATTGCTGTATATATATATATATATATATATATCGTCAAAAGCTAAACCGAACTTGTTTCTCAGTATGTGGGACTG
Source organism: Nicotiana knightiana (assembly GCA_005239525.1). Lineage (NCBI taxonomy): Eukaryota > Viridiplantae > Streptophyta > Magnoliopsida > Solanales > Solanaceae > Nicotiana > Nicotiana knightiana. The sequence goes on along the minus strand of ML426518.1, from coordinate 46,751 downwards.
TGATATTGCAATATAGTTGTACTAATATATGTTCATGATATATTTTTTGTTCTACCCCTTGACGAGGATTGATTTGAATTTAGGTATGGAATTCGTAGGTGTCTCAGTTAAATATTTGTCATTGCAGGAACATCATTTTTCTCTGTTGCAACGTGAGACTGAAAAGCTTCGGAACGACATTGAAAAAATGCGCAGTGAACTGAGGTACAATTGATTGCGGAAAAATTGACTTTTTACTTTTATGTTGCAGATTTTTAACCGTTCTTACTTCTTTCGTCTAGGTATGAGATTGACAAGCTTACTGCCGGCCAACGTTTGGACTTAAATCTTGAAAGAGGGTAAGGCTTGAAAAGTCCTTACCTACTAGTGAATAATTAGACTGTTCATTTTTCAACTCCCTGGTGATTGGTTGCGTTCATTTTAAATTGTGTAGGCGCATTCGTGATGAGCTTGCCAACCAGAATGCAGAAACGACAAATCTTACAAATAAGCTTGATCGGGTAAGTGTTTGCTCTTGTGTGTAAACGATGTGAGATGAGTGTAAACCTTCTTTCAACTCACTATATCTTGTGAATACTTTTTTTTTTCTTTTCATCCGTGAATAGGAAATTCATGCATTGAGGGCACAACTCGAAGCTGCAAAATATGAAGTGATCAAATACTGTATAGGTACTCTTGTCTCTATCTCGGCTGTTGGTCTTGCTGTGTTACGGTTATACACCTGAGATATTCCAGAAGATATTTATTGTTAATTCTTAAATGAGCTCGGGTGCTCAGATATTGATAGTTATTCCTTTGGAAGCTTGAATAGAGATCAACCACATTGTTAAACCGCTGTAATACTCACAATTTGGTAGATAGGTTAACAATTGTATTCATTTTCTTTCAAGCTTGTTCATTGTTCAGATTTAAGGAGGTTGCCACATTTTTGCTATGGCAATATTTCAAATTTGGGAGGTTGATATAGTCATTTATTAATACACCTTCTGCTGCCTTAGTGTGTTTCCCTTCTGCTGCCATTATTATCTTCATAATAAGAAGAGTTTTAACCAAATCTTAAACATGTCAAAGAAGTCATGAACCAAACTTTTATTCGCCGACAGTTTATGGTTTAGCATGCTTTGTATAAGTTTATTGGCAATGTGTTACCTCTAATTGTTCAGGTTAACATGATGTGTGTAGTTGTATTCATCTCAAACAAGGAAATATCTGATGGAAATTAAACAGAACGTTTTGGGGTTGTGTTTTTCGTTTTTCTGCTCTGAAATCACTTAGGCGGTCTATGATTTCATTAGGATGTTTCGCGTTGTAACAAAAAAAAAAGATCTTGGTAATAACAAATAAGCAATCAACTATAGAGATTGCTTAGGTGATCATAATTAAAACATGAGCAATTTCTAAATAACAAGTAAACGATTTATGATTTCAGCAAGATTTCCCATTTTATAAGAAAAGTGATCATGGTAATAACAAATTAGTGATCAATTGGAGGTCATTTAGGTGATTATAAATAATACATGGCATTTTATAAAAAAACTAATCCTTGTAATAACTAATAGGCGATGAACTGGAAATCACTTAATTAATAATTCTTTTCAAGATCTCACACTTTATAAGGAAACAATTCTGGTAATAACTAATAAGCAATCAATCAGAGTTCAATAATACATAGAAGATATACTGATAGCACATGATTTCACTAAATCTCCCACTTTATAAAAAAATAATAGTGATTATGCGATCAACCAGAGATCTCCTTGAAAACCAAATAAAAGGAATAGGGCAGGCTTTCTCAAGAGCACGGAAGTTTGGCTAGCTTTTCTTCCTTTAGTAGAAGGATTTCCACCAGTAGAATATTTAACCAAACAAGAATGAAGCAAAAAGGAATTAAACTGCCACCTCCAAATTGGAGGTATTGCTTCAGTTTGAGGTAATTTTCGGGCATGCTATTCAGTTGTCCGTTTATCTTTCCAATGAGTGATAACAACTTCCACCACCGACGACAACAACAATAACGATCCACTAAAATCTTACGAGAGGTGTCTGGGGAAGGTAGTGTGTACGAAGACATTATTTCTATCCCTTCGGGATAGAGAAGCTCTTTTTCAATAGACAACTTCCACCACTGACAAACTTCTGAATTATTGGAGAAAGAATACAATTGCAGGTGTTAAAATGCATGGATTTATCACCCAGTGAACAGACAATTGAAATATGTATTACGTATAAGGTAGCATATTAATATTTACTTTTGCAGCTTGCTAACAAAGGCATGCCACAAGATTCTAAACAACTATAAATAGGCGTTTTCCATATATTAGTATCACTAACTAACATAGTCACAGACACCATAAGCTGCAGCTATCACATACTCGGCCAAGACCTTGCGCCATTTTCTTTGACCAAACTCTCTTCTAATATCCTGCACAAAGAATGAAGAAATTATATCACAAATACCTATTTCGCCAAAGCGAATACCCTATGTCTCATCGTTTGAGAGTCCGCAGAGCATAACAGAATCATGTGGTCTTAAGTTTTTTCTTGGAGTGAATTACCCGAGCTTAAATGGATATACACTGATCGAGTTAGACACAATCCACTAAAATTACAAGAAATAGCAGATATGAACCTGTAACTTTAAAAATACAATGATGTTCAATGCTAATGACCTTAAGATAGAATTCGTAGAAATTAAAACCTGGATTTGTTTCTGCACTTACACATGATCTAAGGCCGGTTTCCAGATAGGTTCGCAATAAGGATAGCTATTATGACAACAAGGACAACAACCTGCAATATATTTCAACAGATAAGAAAACCGCGAATGCATCGAAGCAAATCGTACCTAAAACATGAACAGAACATTCACAAAAAACTCACCAAAGCTGAATTGTAATTAGGTCTGCTCTGGATTACGAAAGATTTCCTGGTAATAGACAGGTGCATTAGCTGATATTCACAGAAAAACCAGAAGAATATATTAGGATATGTAACATACCTTTTGTTCAAGGTTCCAGAGTCTTTGCAGGTTCTTAATATTGTTTCAAGCCTTCTTAAAGTTTTTGCTGCATTTGGATCTTTATATTCCACCTAAAACATTCAACCATGAAGTTGTTTTACTCGTACAAGTTTTTTTATGAGTTTATGGACTTGCATATATATATTTTTTATTAAAAGAATAATTGTATGTTTGTTGCTATCGCTAAAAGTGATATGCTAAGGTTTAAAGTTAAATGATTTGATATGATAGTTTGCGGGTAAAAGATGAAAGTTATTTTGGTTCTAACAATTTTTACTAAGAAATGAAACATTGACAGAGAAGGGAGAACAAAAAAGGAACGAAGAAATATGAACAAATAGACAAGCACACAACACAAAGGGGTATAGTATGTCGAAAATTAAGAATGTAACCCTCAAAATGAGCACATTATAACTAGGAAAATAAGCTACTTTGGTTAATAAGGAAGTATCATGCCTTGGCTTTCAGAATACAAGAGAAGTCGTAGAAAGCGCCATATACATCTGCTATTGTCCTGGTCCGATCAATAACCTTAGCAGTGAGACCTACAAAGAAGAAACCGAGCATGAGAGAGAGAGAGAGAGGCAAGGAACGTTGAAGCGCATATTTTTCATGCTTCTTACCGCGCCTCATTTTTACAACTCCTCTGAAAACTTCAATGTTGTTATAGCACTTTGCCAATGTCCCAATTGCCATGACCTGGTAACAAAGAAATACCAAGCCAAGAAGGATATTTGACAAGTTAATAATGTGAAAGTAGCAAAAACATACTCAACAAGAGCTAAAAGTAAAAAAGAATAGACCTGTGGAATAGCACAGAATCGAAAGATAGCAGGATCTCGCAGTGTGGACATGTAAGTCAAACTATCTTCTGCATGTGATAAAGCATTAGTGACCATTTCATTCAGACATTGCACAGCCTTTACAGAGTTTTCCTCACACTTCAAGTCCTGAAGCACATCGACAAACGCAGGCAGTTAAAAATCAATGAACCCCAAATTTGAACAAACAACAGTGCCTTGTATGATGTACTCAGGTAATTCAATATCATGAATTTGATTAAAACGGAAGGAAGTCATACCTCGAGCTTGTTAACATATTTACTCCAAATCTGACGAGGCCAAAACATGCGACACTCAGGTACTTCATTTATGTCCTCCAGATAATCTCTAATGATATTTGTTTTCTGCAGTATATTGCAAACATTTGCTGTTACTGCAAAAAACAATCAAGATGGTCTGAAGCCACATGTTAAGATTAACACCTGAAGAAATAAACCCATGGAGTTGGAGAGAGAATCTGATGCCAAATCTTCTTTCCCAGAGGCGCGGAAAAGTTTTGATAAGCCTAATCCAACGAGCCCGGCTACATAGTGACAATATTCATCATAATCACCAATTGTTTCCACCTGCCAAAGATCGAATCGGTTGATCAGAGAGGATTGCAGGAAAAAGCTTGGAACTCATAGTCAGGCTATTACCTTATCTATGTCTAGAGTATGAATATTTTTAAAAAGCTAACAAGATCTTAGTCCAAATTAACCAAAATCCATTAAATAGTTTTCTCTACTTCTTTTCTCTTGTATCCCTTTCCGAGCTGATACACAAAAGGCTATCTCACAAAGTTCTTTTTGTGCTTGATATCATAGACCAACGATCTTATCATAAAATGATTTGGAATTTATTGGCGATAAATATACTAAACTGCCAATAGCAGAAATACTAGTAATTAACTCATATATTGACATTGTAGTGTAGTTAACACCACATTCATATGAAGAGGAATTGCACGAGACGTGACTTTGATCCTCTCATTTATAGTACTTTTTGCGTACCTCCTTGCATATAAACTTTGCCATTCCTGCACCCATCCTCATGCTAATGTCCTCAATTGCCTCCTTGTAACTGAAGCGATATGAGAACGTAATGATCATTCATAAACTACTCACAAACATTAATATTGGCAGCACATACCAAAAATTTGTAAAATGAGAACACTATTGTATTTCAAAGGTTCAAACTACATATACTGAGCTAAGATGACAGACATATCACATGGATATGAAGTTATACTTAAAACTTCCATTTCTCCTTCCAAAAGGAATACATATTTATATCCTGTTTGAATATTAACGGAACGTTAATGTGGCAGACGTAAATATTCATTGAGCATTGTTGGTAATTAATCATAGTGAAGAGGAAATCCACTAGGAACAGAATATTGAAACTGGAGATCAGAGCTTAGAAAAATCTCTAGGTACAACTAGTAAAACTGTAGGCTGATAATATGGATCCTTTTTATGGTGAGAGACCTAGATGTTAAGAGCTCCTGCTATATATTCCTCAACTATGTTGCGCGGACTCTAAAAAATGTAGCCTCGCCGGTGTCTGATTCTTCAAAAATGCACTACTTTTGGATGATCCATCACGCATCCAGCCACATTTTCGGAGAGTCCGAGCAACATAGTTCCTCAATAATCTGAAAAATTGAAGTATAACAGGATTTCAAATCAGTATCATCAGCTGATCGCCTAAGTAATTTAAATACATGGTGGAGTAATATTACTTTGTAGAGAATAGAGATGTCTCCAATTTACTTTGTAATGAATGCTCTCTCAATTGAAAAACATCTTAGTATCAGAAAAGTAGCCGTCGCTAGTTATGAACTCACTGTTTCTCTAGCTCCAGAAAAGCAGTCGAAACATGATGGAACTGGTCCATAAGAACCTTGTAGTCCTTTGTACCACCTAACATATGAAATCTAGGATTAGGAAACCACTCTATAATACTTGAACATAAACATGGCGATGGAAGTCGACCACTTAAATTCAGAAGACTTACATGAAAAATGCCATTCACGATCATAAACATGGCGATGGAATGACATCAAAATAGGTACTTTCACGTCTGTGGCAACACTCGTATCGTCCTCTGTCCAGAATAAGAACATCAAAGTGTGAATACCTAATATGACTCCAAGAAAATGAGCACAGAAACCTTTATTTAATCAAGATCTAAGGTATAAACGACCTGATCACGGTATAAACAGATGTAAGAATTATATAAAAGCAACAGTCCATGGCTAATGGTAATTAATCAACATAATCACAAAACTAGCCAAATAACCAATACCATAGTACTAAGCCAGACTAACAATAATATGAAGTTATGAATCTTGTTGAACATGCAAGAAGTAGCTCCCATTTTCTACGGTTGCACATGAATATCAGTCGTATTGTGTTTAACCAACTAGAAACTTGATATCTGGTTATCTGCATGCAGGGGTTATATACCACCTCACATGCTGTAATTGAACATACCAACAGTGTCAAGCGCTCGTAGAACCAAATAGAAAATGCATACCTGCAAGATAGACAGAAGTCACAAGAAATCAACCTTCACAATAAAAGTAATAAGATCATAGGAACAATTGAAACTTGGTGCCAAATGAAGAGAAAAAACAAATCTTTAAAGTGAGGAATTTGTGTCTTCATTGTGTTGGAGCAAAGATATGATTTCTCTTTGGTCATCATATAGCATTCTCCCAGTCTCAAACTTCAAACTAGAATAATATCTAAATTTTATTTGTACAAAATGGAATTAATGTAATCCGATTTAGTTTCAATCAGTCAAATAGACTTTCAATAAGGGAGAATCCCAAATAAGCTCAAACGGAGAGAGTAGTATAATATAAGTAAGCTACATCTTTAAAAATGCATCCAAAACATAAATTCAGAAAACGAAGCACGAACGAAAGTAATCAGCAAGCTTAAATATTTTGGCAAAGGAATTAAAGGGGAAAAACACCAACAATGTGAGCTTCACATAGCCGATCCCAAGTCCAAATACATTAGAAAAACTACTTAAGTTGACGTCTAAATAGTCATAAGATCATAAATATCCTCTACCCATTGGTATTACTCAAACAAGCATAAAATATATGCTTGCATAATGCGTCCATAGATCAAACTGTATATGTAATTATTGGAATAACTATCGGAGACTCAAATGATGACGTTCGTAAAATTGCATAAAATGTCATTGACACCACAGTAAGGGCAGCCGAGTGCACAAGACATCCTTGTTCACGCAGGATCCAGGGAAGGGTTGTACCTCAAGGGGTATGATATAGACAACTTACTCTGGTGTAAGCATTAATGGCTACTTCCACAGTTCGAACCCGTGACCTATAGGTAGTAGCAAAGCCAGGAGTTTCTCCAAAGGTATTCAAACTTGAAAGAAGTGAAAAAAAATTCTCGACAAAGGGTATTCAATAGTATATGTATATACGTCTAAAACCGAATATATGACCTATACACACAATATATGACCTATATATATACACAATGTAGTTTTTTGACGAAGGTTGGTCAGTTGACCATCCTTAGCACAATATGGCTTCGCCCCTGCATATAGGTCACACGGAGACATTGACACTACAATGTAATCTTATATTAATCACGAAAAATCTCAAAGTGGAATAGTTACATACTATAATTATATAGCCGATGTCAACTAGTTTAGGATTAAGGCGCGGTATATTAAATTTAGCGACGAAAAAACAAAAACTTACAGCGTCACGAAGCTTAACGGGAAGCTGTTGAATTACGAGAGAAAAACTACGAGAAACCTTGTGAAGCATAACGTAACAGAAGGCCCAATGTGGCTGAGGAGGGATCTGTTTCTCTGCATATCGTGCCGCTAACTTCAGTTTCATCAATGGATAAATATCCTCAGGATTCCTCAGCATTGCACCTAAACTTCCCATTATTATTTTTATTTTTCAAATTTGCTATAAATTCAATATTATTTGATCAACTAGCAATTCATATTTGCATATAACATATATTGATTCGAATTTGTGTACGAACATAACGAGCAGATGCTTTGGCATAAGAGAACGTGTTGTTGGAGAGAATGTTTATCTGATGAGGATTGATGACTATATGTTCGTTTGGCAGTTAAAGACCATGTTTAACTTATACTCCCTCCCTTTCACAGAATGTGAACGTGTTAGGTTGGATATTAAAGTTAGGATTTAAAAAAAAATAAAAATTATGATATCAAAAAAGCCATTAGATTTTTGTGACTTTGAGATCATATCATTAAGGATAAAATGATAAATTTGAAGATAAATTATTATGCATATAAAAAGTTATATATCATTTTTTATACTAATGGATTAAAAAATAACAATAGATCAGAATATACACTTATAGTGCAAAAAATATCATCTAAGTAGTTTTAATTGTTATTATAGAATGTCATATGTCCTAGTTTTTTGGTATCTAATTTAACTTATTTATGTGACATAAGGTAACTGTTTGATCAAAAAACGATGATCTTTGGTTAAACTAATTAATCAATTATTTGAGAGCTTAATCATGGTTAAAGATAATAACTTCAGATCTAAGATAAGCAATGTGGGAGATGTAAACAGTATTGAGGCATATTTAATGCACTAGGTATTAAATGCTTCGAGTGCCATAATATGCGAGAAGTATCAAATATTAAATAACAATAAATGACACTAAATGTAAATAAAGAGGAAGATTCACCCAATATTGAATGAGGTGGACGATTCTTCTTTCTGACAATGATGAATGACAAGCATCTATGAGAATATTGAAGACTTTCTCGGATCTAGTGGAAATGACAAGGAATAATCTAAAAAGACTAAATCTCCTCAGAAAGATGTTCTTTGTATTTATCTAGAGAGTTTGCTTTTCAAGAGAGTTCTTATCACATAGAATATTACCTCCTTTTGTCTTATCTCTCATTCTATTTATATGGGACATTCCTCCCCAAGAACCCTAAAAGTACAAGTACAGAGAATATTCTAGTACAAAACTAGCCGTTACTGCTGCTCGTGACACTCGAACTCGACCGTGGTTGACTGCTCGGCGATAAGTTCCATTAATCACTGGTCGACCTCGGCCAAATTACTCATGATAATTATCTCTTCGTACTGAATTTTCTCAGCTGGATTTTGACCCATACAGTTAGTCCCTCCGCTTATCGAGGTTGTTTTTTGGCCGATCTCGGTGAGCGGACTTTGCTAGTCGCAGTCGAGAAATTCAGGTAGGCAGATCGAGTAGTAACGATCACGGTCGAGGTGATAACGTGGCGCTTTGCGGGCCACAACTTATTGTGACGTTGTTTCAGACTGACGTCACAAAATCATGCATCATTATTACGTATTTTCCCGACGCATTGCATCACTTCTCGCGCCCTTACCATTTCGATATTTGTGCATCGACGGTTGGTTCTCTCGATTAGGGTGCCTGGGCTCTTTATAAATAGGGATTGGAAACCCTTCATCTGACCCTTTGTGTTTTCTGGCATTTAAACCTTCGTATATTCCTCTCTTCTTCTTCTTCTTCCTGTATTCTTGCTCCCGTTGCTTTCACTTTTGCACCCTTGCTTTCTTTTCTAGCTTTAGTGATTTCTGCTACTCCTACCTCCTTCGTGTTTATACTTTCTGCACTTATAAACAACTAAAAATGGTTAATGTATCTTCTAGCTCTAGAGGGGCTTCTGACTCAATCCCACTGGTAGTGAGAATGCCTCCTCATGACGATGGGGCTGCCATTGTTGCCGATGACGGAAGCTTCCCACTGTAGAGGAAATATTTCCTCGTAATGACAAAGTAGGTCAGACTTCTCAAAACTACCCGCAGACGAGCCCGAGCATGTGGAATCTGAAATGGACGCAATCGCCCTCGCTGAGTATAGGGTCAGGTTCAACATCCCGACTCACATCGACCTGATCCCAGCCGGTCACGATGTGGTACAGATTCATCTCCCTGTATATTGCGTGTTTTACGCATATTCGTTCTATGTGGGCTATCCTCTTTCTCTTCATCCATTGGTAGAGGAATTTTGCCGCTATTACGGCGTCTTCCCGGCTCAGCCCTCCCCCTACATTTACAAGCTTTTCCTTATGTTGCTGAAGTACACGGAACTGGCCAACCGCGGAATTTCCATTCGCCATCTACTGCACTTCTTCGCGCCAAGTTTCAATAGGGGTACGATGTTACACATTCGCCACCGCAGAAGCAAGGGATTAGTGGTGAAGATGGACGATAAGGCCAATCGTCGATTTTAGTACAACTTTTTCTATATCAAGATTGAAGACGTGGTGGCAAACCGTAATGGGTTTCCTGAAGCATGGAACTTGCTGATTGTTTACTTTGCTCATTTCGGTGGTAACTTAATCGTTTCACTTTTTCTTTGTGCAACCGAGAAAGAGCCCCTTTCGTTGGTTGCAGACATTCATGACTGGGTAAGTTAGGTCTTGCCCCATACGGTGGGGATCCGTGAATGGCCGGCATTCCACAAGAAGTTTGGGCGCCAGCCCTCCGCAACCGGTGAGTCATTTATTTGAACTTTTGTTGCTTCGACCTTCATGTTGTCTTCTTTTCCTTATCTTTTTTATAGTGGAGTTAACTTAACTTCTGCTTTTATAGTTAGGTCTGATAGTTTCGAGAAGGGAAAATACTCTTATCCCCGACTTCCGTCAACCGAGTGCTACGACGAGGTCTTCACTTGCTGCTACTACGGGCAAGTCGGTTCAGACGACCACTTCTTCCTAGACCCTGACATTGCGCAGACCTAGTCGATCATCAGCGGCCCCAACAACTGAGATTCTGGCTCCTCCCGTGTTACATTTGGTAGATGAGTTATCATCGAGCAAGGAGGACTTGGTTCCTCTTAAAAGGATGAGGGTGGAAGTCGGCAGCGAGATAGCTAGAGCCGAGGAATCCACAAGGGGCGACTCTGAGCCGGCCGTGGCTGCATCGGAGAGTGAGGTGGACTTATCAACTGTGGCTCTGCCACCTACAGGGGTCGTAGGAGGTGTTCCTTTGCTCGAAGTCGCGGTTGAAGAGGGAGGGCTACGTGAGGCTGCGGAGGCCGTGCTGAGGAATGACCCGTCATCCTCAGGACATGTTGGCATTTCTTCATCAGCTGAGGAGAAAAGGAAGAGTGTTGTCGAGGATGGCTACGAGACCAGTTCTAACATCGACCCTGAAGAGGTGCGGATGTTTATCGAAGGGTTTACTCAGGTGGAGGTAAGGTTAGAGGGGTCCACTCGCACCTTCGTCATCCCCCTGGACCGCGACTTGCTAGTTGATACAGAGAACGAGGTTCCCTCTTTGGGTCCTCTCTGCTCTAATGCGGAGGGCAGGACCTTACAGAAGTTTGACGATGCCGCCCTGTCGTCGGGCATAGCCGGCCTCGCCTTGAGGGTAAGTTTTCGATCTCTCTAGTTTTTGTGCCTTACATTTTTCCTTCTCTCTCTTTCTTGGAGATTTTTGGAGATTGAGACTGCCCGCCGAGAAGAGAAGCGGAAAGCTATTTTCAAGAAAATAAAGAGGAAGTACCGTGAGTACCGCGTCAAGCACCGTGAGATATGCAAGAAGTTCGGTGTGGACGGAAACTTCCAGGCCATTAGGGATGAGTTGAAGCAGAAAGATGATGAACTTATGAGGGTCATCAGTAAATGTAGCGAGCTCGAGGGAGCGCTTAGAGATAACGAGGACGAGCTCGAAGTGAGCAAGGGGGTCAAGGATGAGTGTGTAAACCTTCAAACCCAAGTGGCATCTCTATGGGCCGAGTTTGAGCAGAGTTCGATCAGAGCTAACAATTTGAGTGATGAGGTGATCAATAAGGCAAAAAAGTTGGAGAAGGCCGAGGAAATTAGGGTGGTGTCTTTGGCGAAGGTGGCGACGTTGGAAGATGCAATCCGCGTCCTCCGGCCCAGGCGGGCGAATGATGCGGAGATGGTCATGGTCAGGAAGCACGACTTGATGAGAGAATTGAGGGGCTTGAGAAAGAGACCTTAATAATCAAATTGTCGTTCTCGAGGCTGAAAAGGTGCAGTCGTTGGCTCAACCGTCCTCCTCCCAGACTTCTACTTATCCCGATGTTCTGCGGGATTTGTACGAGAAATGGATCCACGCCGAGGCCCAGCTAGGCATATTCAGGGATCTGATGATGGTGGAGAGGGTTTTAGAGGCTACGTTTGAGGATGCTCGTGCTAAGCCGCGTGCAACTCAGGTCGCCTGTGGTTATGATCCTGCTGCGCCTGGGACCGGTGATGGCGAAGAGGACTTGGACGGGATCGAACAAGGTGCCTGGTATGAGGACACATACTCTGATGGTGAGGGCGATACTAGAGATGGTGCTTCTGAATAATCATGCCTTTTAATTTTTGTGTTCTTTTTGCGGGCGTCTATTCAGCCTTTGTAAAAATATACTTTTGAATATGCAATGCTATTTTTTGCTATTTTTTTATGAATCTTCTCTGTTTGGCCTTATATGTTTTTCTCGTTTGGCTGCCTTGACTAGAAGAACTTTGAATTTATTCGTGTCCGTGTTGGTAGACGTTAACTCGAATAGGGTCGAGTGTGACTTAATTCGAGCGAGATCGAGTATGACTTTAATTAATTTGAGCGAGGTCGAATGTCACCTTAATTGATTCGAACGAGGTCGAATTTGAGTTAGTTCGAGCGAGGTTGAATGTTACTCAAATTGATTTGAACGAGGTCGAATGTGAGTTAATTCGAGCGAGGTCGGATGTTATTCTTAGTTAGTTCGAACGAGCTCGAACGCTATTTTGATTGATTCGAACGAGGTCGAATGTGATTTAATTCAAGCGAGGTTGAATGTTGCTCTTAGTTCGAACGAGGTCGAACATTATTTTGATTGATTCGAACGAGGTTGAATATGAGTTAATTCGAGCGAGATCGAATGTTACTCTTAGTTCGAACGAGGTCAAATGTTATTTTGATTGATTCGAACGAGGTCGAATGTGAGTTAATTCCAGCGAGGTCAAATGTTAATCTTAGTTTGAACGAGGTCGAACGTTATTTTGATTGATTCGAACGTGGTCGAATGTGAGCTTTTGCTTAATTGATGCAGCGTTGTTTTGGTGAAAACATGGGAAAACTTCATGCACTTGTATGCTTTGCTTAAATATATATTGGAGAAATTTACATGTTTTCCAGGCTGGTATTCCAGTCCCAGTCTATCTAGTTCCTTCATTGGTCAACCTGGAGAAGTATTGAGATGTCGGGCAATGAACTGATCGACTTGTGTCCTCACCTGATCGTGCTTTAACTCAAAATGTCCTCCTCGTCACCTCGTTAAAAACCTTCCCGAGAAAACCTAATTGAGACAAAACTCAGGTGAGGAAAAAAAGTACGACTCGAAGGACATTTTTCCTTAGAAGTTAAAGTACTTGAGGTGGGCGAGGTTCCAGTTGTTTGGTAGTAGTTTTCCTTCCATCGTTTCCAGTTGAAATGGACCTTTGTATGCTGTTGCTGTGATTTTGTATGGGCCGTCCCAATTCGTTCCCAGTTTCCCTTCCCGAGGTTCCTTTTTTGCTTGTGTTTTGGCCTTGAGTATGTAGTCCTCGACTTTGAGTAGTCTGACCTTGTCTTTTTTGTTGTAGTAGAGTTCTGCCTGTTGTTTTTGGGCGATCATCCTTATGTAAGCCATATCTCTCCGTTCTTCGGCTTCATCGAGGTCCTGCCTTCTACTTTCGTTGTTTCTCGACCCGCTCTTATAGGAGTATCTCAGACTTGGTTCTCCGACCTCAACTGGTATTACTACATCAGTCCCATAGACTAATGATTAAGGTGTCTCTCCTGTGCTTGTTTTCGGCATTGTGCGATATGCCCATAACACTTCCGGCAGTAGTTTCGACCATAGTCCTTTGGCGTTCTCGAGCTTTTTCTTCATGATATTCAATATTGATTTGTTGGAGGATTCTGCTTGCCCATTGCCCGCGGGATGGTATGGCATGGAGAATATTCTTTTGATATGCCATTTCTCGAAGAACTCGACGATCTTTTTCCCGATGACTTAGGGCCCGTTGTCATAACTGATCTCTTTGGGGAGGCCGAAGCGGCATATAATATTCTTCAATATGAAGGCGATCATTTCTTGTTCGCATATCTGAGCGAATGAACCTGCTTCCATCCACTTGGAAAAATATTCAGTTAAAACCAAAAGAAATTGTACATTACCTTGCCCTGCTGAGAGGGGGCCGACGATGTCCATCCCTCATTTGATGAAAGGCCAAGGTGAGGTGAATGAGTGGAGGTGCTCGCCCGCTTGGTAGATCATAGGGGCATATTTTTGGCATTGTTAGCATTTTCTCACAAAGTCGGCGACCTCTTTTTTCATGGTGGGCGAGTAGTAGCCTGCTTGTAAGTGACATCTGACAAGAGCTCGATTGCCGGAATGAGCTCCGCAGTGGCCTTCGTGGACTTCTTTTAGAACGCATCGCGTCTGGCTTGGGCCCAAGCATTTCGTTAGGGGGCCACCATACGTTCTTTTGTGCAGGTCGTTGTTTATGACGCTGTACCTGGCCGCCTGCATTCAGAGCTTTTTGGCTTCTTTTTTATCATCTGGGAGCACGTCGTCCTGTAAGTATGTAACAATACCATTGCGCCACTTCCAAGTTGGGTTTATAGTTCTTACCTCGATATGATCGATCAATAAGTGGAGGAGAGTGACCATGTTTCCTTCTCCGGTTATGCGTTTAATGGCTGCCGTTAGTTTGGCGAGGCCGTCTGCTTCGGTATTCTATGTTCGAGGTATTTGGTCGAGCTGGCATTCATCAAATTCGGGAAACAACTTGTAAATCTCGACCTGCTATTTTTGTACTATTTGCTCTTTGATTTGGAAAGTCCCTATGACTTGGTTGACGATGAGTTAAGAGTCGCAGTGTAGGACGACTCGCTTTTCTCCGTACTTGAGTGCTAGCGTTAATCCTGCAATCACGACCTCATACTCGACCTCATTGTTAGTCATGTTCTGGCATCTTATGGACTGGCAAATTACTTCGCCTGTCGGGACCTTGAGCACGAGTCCCAGTCCAGACCCTGATGCATTAAAGGTACCATCGATGTACAAAACCCATAGGTCTTGTATTTGGGGGGGAGGTGTTGGCGACTTCTATTTCGACTTCAAGCATTATTTTTGTGCTGAAGTCGGCAAGCACTTGCGACTTTATCGCCGTTCTCGGTTGATAAGTTATATCATCCTCGCTTAATTCTACGGACCATTTGGCCAATCTGCCGACAACTCGGGTTTATGCAAAATACTCCTCTGGGGAAAATTCATGACTACCGAGATAGGGTGGCACTGGAAGTAGGGTCTAAGATTTTGTGAATCTACGACCAAATCCAGGGCTAACTTTTCAAGGTGTGGATACCTCGTCTCGGCGTCGAGTAAGTTTTTGTTAATGTAATAGATGGGAGATTGCGTACGTTTACTTTGTCGGACTAGGACTGTACTCACTGCCACATCGGACACGGCCAGATAAACAAGGAGGCATTATCCTGGTTCTGATTTAGAGAGAAATGAGGGTGATGATAAGTACGCCTTTAAATATTTCAGGGCGTCGACGCACTCAGAGGTCCATTAGAGGCCATTGTATTTTTTGAGTACGCCGAAGAACTTGTGGCATCTGTTAGAGAACCGTGAGATGAATATCGACAGGGTGGCTATACGGTCGGTCAGTCTCTGAACCTGTTTCTTACTAGTTAATTTCTCCGGTATTCCCTCTATATCTTTGATTTGGTCGGGGTTGGCCTCGATACCTCGTTGTGATACTAGGAAGCCGAGGAATTTCCCCGAGGTTACGCCAAAGGCGCACTTTTTCGGGTTCAGTTTCATTCCATATCGACTGAGTATATCAAAGGCTTCTTTAAGATGGTTGATGTGATCCTCTTTCTTTTTTGACTGGACCAACATATCGTCGATGTAGACCTCCATGGTTTTGCTAAGTTGGTATTTGAACATCTTTGTCACCAACCTTTGATACGTTGCCCCTGCATTTTTCAGTCTGAAAGGCATCACTTTGTAACAATACTTCCCCTAGTGGGTGATGAAGGCGGTGTTTTCTTGGTCTTCCTCTTCAATGAGGATCTGGTTGTAGCTCGAGTAAGCGTCTAAGAAGCTTAGTAGCTCGTGCCCGGCTGTTGCGTCAATGATTTGCATCAATGATTTGGTCTATTTGGTCAATAAATCTGCCATTTTCCGTTCTTCTTTTTGACCATGAATACGTTGGCGACCCATTGAGGGTATTCTGATTCTATGATGAAGCCATTTTCCAGTAGTTTTCAACCTCTTCGCGGACTGCATCGCTTATTGCAGAATTGAACTTCCGCCTAACTTGCCTTATTGGAGGGGGGGGGGGGGGGGGGGGGGGGGTAAAATGGGTCAACATTCAACTTATGTGTCGCTATCTCCTTTGGGATACCCTGCATGTTTGCATAGGAAAAGGCAAACAAGTCTCTGTTGTTAGTTAAGAAATGATGGAATTTACCTGGTTCCTAAAGTTTGTGGTCGATGTAGGCTTTCTTGCTATGGTCGTTATCATCGAGTTGGACTGGGTCGAGATCTTCTACGGTTGATCCCGTGGCCTCTATACTTACGGGGTCTCAGATGACGTCCTTCCCTTCATCAATACTCGACCTCGACCCTGTTAGTTGCTATGCCTCTTTGGATTTGCCCTTTATTTGTCGGGTGTATGTATAATTCTGGGCGATGCGATAACATTCTCGGGAAGTGCATTGTTCCCCTCGGATGATGAATACTCTCCATGTGGTGGGAAATTTGATGACTTGGTACAAGCTGGAGGGGATGGACTTCATGGCGTGTATCCAAGACTGACCTATGATGGCGTTGTACACCGCGTCCTGATCCATGATGTGGAACGTAGTTTCCAGAGTCACGCCGTCGGCCAGGATGGGGAGTGTGATTTCTCCAGATGTCTGTTCAACATGGGTATCTAACTTATCGAAGATGATACTTTCTTCGAGTTCGTCATACCGTTAATGAGTGATTGACGGTTTGAGCTTGTGGGTGGTCGTGAATTTTACGTTGTTGATTGATGCGTCGTCCCCTCCTCCGATGATCATTTGGATGGTTCGAGCTGGAGAAGGCGGTTTTGGTGGACCTTGATGCTATTCGTGTCCTCGAGCAAAGTTGGCCCTTCCTTGGTCGCTTAACAACTCTTTCAAGTGCCCTTGTGAAGCATGTTCACAACCTCTTGCCTTAGAGCGATGCAGTCCTTGATTTTGTGACCCTGTTCCTGGTGGAATTCACAGAGGGCGTTTGACTTTCTGGTGTTCGGGTCGGACCTCATCTTCTACGACCACTTCACTTTTAGGCTGAGCTTCTCCAGTGCGTAGACTATTTCTGAGGGAAAAACACAAAAATTGAGAGCAGATAGTAAGAGAGGAATATCTCTCTCGCTTCGATGAGTTCCTGTTCTCGGCCTAGATGGGCCTTCATCGTGGCGGGGAGACAACGTGATGGCGGCTCTGACATACGGTTTATGTCTTTCTCGGTTAGGTCGTGGACCTGAAAGATCTCTTCTGTTGTCGTTTCTCCAATCTATCCTGGATTCGGTTTGTACTGAGGTCAACCGTTGGGTTGGCCTATTTAGGTCATCTTCGTCAACTAGGACTTCGGCGCAACATGCGATGTGTATCTCGTCCCAAGTGGTTGGGGGATATCTCATGAGTAGACTCAACAAATTTCTGGTCGCCCTTGAACCACTCCTGTTCAACCCATTTTGGAAAATTGCTATTGCCATTCCTTCTGATACATTCGGTAAGGTCATCCTTACACGGTTGAATCGGGCGAAGAAGTCCCTCAGCCTTTCAACGGGTGACTGTTTGAGGGCAAATATATCATTCACTCTCGCCTCTGCTTTCTTAGCTCCAGCATGGGCCGTTACAAACTTGTCAGCCATTTCTTCGAACGTCTCAATGGAGTGTGCTGGAAGTTGCAAATACCAAGTGAGTGCACCCCCGGTGAGGGTTTCGCCAAACTTTTTCAATAGTATGGATGATACTTGTTCTTTGGCGAGGTCATTGCCTTTTACTACGGTGACATAGTGAGTCACATGATCCTCAGGGTACGTCGTACCGTCGTATATTTTCAGGTACGACGACATTTTGAAGGTTTTAGGTATGGCATGCGGTGTGGCTTCATCGATGTATGAATGCTCAACAAACCGACCAGCATCCCTTTTTGGCAAGAGTTTTGGAGCGCCCGGTATTTTCTCTACCCTCTCTTGGTGCTCTTTCATTTGGTTTTAGAGCATTTTTTTTTCCATTTCCTCCATCTTCTTCAAAATGGCTGTGAGGGTGTCGTCACCTGCATTATTAACATTGTGAGTGATACCTGTCACGGGAGGAGTGCCGTGCTGCTCGGCTGTTGTTGGTGCAACGCAAGTCCTTGCGTTCTCTCTGTTCGCCTTTATAATGGGTTTGTCAAGGATGCTGGTCAACATGTTTGTCAACCAGGCTTCGAGCAGCTTTTTCACCGCTGGTAGTGCCTCTTCTGTTGTGGATGTGGAGGCTCCTTTACCATGTGAAATTGTGATACTGCCGTGAGGAAGGGGCGAACCACTCCGCCTGGGAGAGGCGTTTGGCGTTGCTTCCTCACCATATGTTTCAGTGACCTTGTTGATGGTGTTTGAGAGGTTGGTGGTGAGACCGGCTACTGCCTTCATCCTTTCTTCTCCATTACCTGCCATGTCAGATCCGTACACATAAGAAAATATAGTGTTTTGTGTTTCCCTTTTTTTTGTTATAGATCTGGAAGAAACTAAAACTTCGACTAGGAAGTCCCCACGGACGGTGCCAAATTGTTTGACCAAAAAATGATGATCTTTGGTTAAATTAATTAATCAATTATTTGAGAGATAAATCCTAGTTAAAAATAATAACTTCAGATCTAAGATAAGCAACGTGGGGATGTAAACAATGTTGAGACAGATTTAATGCACTAAGTATTAAATGCTTCGAGTGTCATAATATGCTAGAAGTATCAAATATTAAATAATAATAAATGGCACTAAATGTAAATAAAGAGGAAGATTCACCCAATATTCTCTTTCATGAATGACAAGTATCTATGAGAATATTGAAAACTTTCTCGGATATGGTGGAAATGACAAGGAATAATCCAAAAAGACGAATCTCCTTAGAAAGATGTTCTTTGTATTTATCTAGAGAGTTTGCTTTGCAAGAGATTTCTTATCACATAGAATATTACCTCCTTTTGCCTTATCTCTCATTCTATTTATATGAGACATTCCCCTCAAAAAACTATAAAAGTACAAGTACAGAGAATATTCAATGAAATATTCCCTCTACAGATCCTAATACAAACTAGCCTCTACTGTTGCTCGTGACACTCGACCTCGGCCGTGGTTGATTGCTCGACGATAAGATCCGTTAATCACTGGTCGACCTCAACCAAATTACTTATGATAATCACGTCTCCGTGCTGAATTTCTTCAGCCGATTTTGACCCATACAATAACTATTAAACTCTTTTTGGACCTAAAGAAAAAACTATTATACACTTTGAGAAGTTAAAAGAAAGAATGGAGTGTCCAACTAAGCAAGACCGTCGGAATTTGGATATATTGTTACTTCTTTTATTACAGGACTCTCTTTCCTGGTGCCGCTTGAATTTATAGAACAAAAGTGTTGGATCTTTCTTTTAAGAAGAAAAAAAAAACTAAGGATTTTGTTTTCACTGAAAATTCTGATTGTAACCAAGTCAAGGGCAACTAGAAGTCAATTGACACATGATGTAATCAAGAAAAGAGAAAAGAATCACCAACCTTGTTTCTCTCTTTGTGTTAATTTGATCTTTTTTCTCCTTTTCTTATGGCTCGTAATTTGTACATAATGGCTTAATACATAGTTTAATTGTCTTTGAACTTATAGTAAAATTCCTATTTCACATTCCTTAGTTACATAAAATTTCTTAACTGGTGTGATATTATTTGCTCTAAAGTTATATATTTATTTTTCAAAAGGCGTCACAGTATTAAGAGATCACTATACCTTATGTGGTCAAAATGGCATGATATGACCATTTCTACGGGTGTTTATTGGAAATAGCTAGTATTTGTAAAGTTATTGAAAAATAGCTACTATTTAAGGCGGAGATAAAATCTGGACAAAAGTAATATGATGGATTATGAAATTCTCGTGTATAAACTTCTTGCATATTATGTTAGAATTTTTTCGAATTTTGGAGTATTTTTGTTTAGATTTTATATTTACAAGAAAATTAACTAAATTTTAATTACTTTTAAAATTATGAATAATTTTCTATTAGTAATTATAAATCATATTATTTTTTATTTTTTCCTCTTATATTTAATCTCTTAATCTTTTCAATTACCAATATCAATACCATTTTTCTTCTTCTTTTTGAGTGTTTAAGAACCTTTTTAATTTCATAGATTTCTTCCTAAATTCACCAATGTTGTGTAGCATAATTGTTTAATTATTGAAGTATTGTTTGATCACGTGGGGAAGTTATTGTTTTGATGCAATGATTCACGCACACTCAACAAGCTCACGGCAACCTCTACACCACTTGTCAGCATTTCTGCATTTTGTCAAATTAAGTGATTGAACCGTTGGATCTAAGATTGCCGTTCACGCTTTGGACCATCTTTTTCCCATGCTCCCATTTTGTCGCCTAACTTTTTTTTTTGGGCTTTTTTTATTCGTATTGGAGTTAAATTATATTCGAATTCATACGGTATATGCCTCAATTCGAAAAGAAGCGCTTCCAACTAAATTTTTTTTCATACTCAAAGCTCGAACTTAGGTCCTCTTATTAAAAAAAGAGTCGCCCTGTCGCTTCACCGTATTCTTTGGTGGTCACTTTACGAGTACCAATATTATTGGAGTAGTACAACTCGGGGATGTAACATTTCTTATGACTAATTATTTTAGGAGACTCATATTTTTGGAATCACTTTACATTTATTAAATCGTTAATTAGATATTTTGAAAGCTCAAAATCTATTTGAAAACCAAGTCCACGTGATATTTGCACCATAAAAATGAACTTTTATCATTGAACGCCTTAATTTATTACTCTTATAGTTAAATTATTTAATTTGGTATAAACATGAAATGTAAACATCAAATTTGCTTCCCTTGTTATGAATTACGGACTATGATTTTGGACGATTCTTACTATTTGAGTAGAAATTTCACTAGAGTTATTAGTTACTTAAGTATTTGGACATGATTTGGTAAGTAGATTGAGAAAAGAAGAAAAGTAAAGTTATAAATTTAGTCGGTCGGTCAAAAATAAATACATCTACTAGCTAAATATATAATATATATATATATGTGTGTGTGTATTAATGTACAAAAAATATACATATCTTATCGATTATTATTTTTGGGAGCGACTAGAGTATAATTTTTCGAAAATAAAAATAAAAATATAAGAAGTTGAAAAAGATACTATTAGTAGCGCGGCGTTAAAAGTCACGTACAACAACAACAAGAACAATAAGAACAAGAATAATATATCCACTATTATTCCACACCGTGAGATCTGTGAGATCTGGGGAGAATAGTGTGTACGTAGAACTTAAGCCTATCTTGTGAGGATAGAGAGGTTGTTTCCAATAGATCCTCTACTCATGAAAATATAAGCACTACATTAATAAAAATATAAACAAGAAGGAGACAATACCAAAAAGCCATATAAAAACAAAATAAAAACGATAAGAATATAAAGTGATCAACAATAAAAGATGCATGACAATAATATGTTATACCATTTATCCTACTATCCTAATCCTCGGTCCCTATCATGTCTTCGGTCAGCTAAAACAGCCTGAGTTACTTGTTAAATTCCAGACCATTGTTAGGACAGTTGCCTAAACAGTTTGTCAAATATATTACAAAGCAGCTGCCTTACAAACACAACCTTTATTACATCTCCAAAATTCTCCATTTTCTTCATCGTCTCAATGTCAATGTACACTCAAGCAATCAATCTTAACACTTTCACTTATCAATCTCGAATTCCAATACAAATTCGAACTCTCAATGTCAACTCTTTTTCAACTCGTCTCCGTACTTCAAAGCTTACGTTATCTCCTCAAATCTGCACTTTTCGCAGCGGAATAATCACTGCTTGCTCAACTCCCAGCCAAGAAATTACTGATGTAGAAAGCTCAGATTCAATTTCATCTATCAAAGAAGTAGTAAATGAAGAACTGGAAAAAATTCAAGTGGTGAAGTCTAGTGGACGAGAATACTCTGCAGATGAAAGTATTTGGACTCAAATGGTGGAAATTGCTAAGTTTTCAGGGCCAGCAGTTGGGCTCTGGTTATGTGGGCCATTAATGAGTCTTATTGATACTGCTGTTGTTGGTCAAGGAAGTTCCATTGAACTCGCTGCTCTAGGTACAACTCACAAAGCTTACTCTTATATACATCTCAATCTCAAACTGGTTGATTTTTACTATATTTTGCTTATTCAGACCAATCAATATATATTTGGGAAAATAACACTGTATAGTCGCTCTCAAAATAATAGCCGATTTTGTGTGTGTGTATATATATATATATATATATATATATTGTATGTTATATACAAAAATTATACAAATTTTATACACTTTTTCGGCGGCTGTCGAATGTAAATAGTTTTTGGCGCCGGCTAAAAGTAATAATACTCCTTAATATTTAGAGTATTTATCATATTAGAGCCCGTGGTTAGCTAACTGAAAGTAGCTGATAAGTAATGAAGTATTAAGTACAGAAAAGCAGGGGCAGAGCTAGAAGCCCGGTTACGGGTTCGGCAGAGCCCAGTAGCTTTTGCTCAAATAGAATATTTATGTTAATAAATTCATTAAATATGAACAAATATTAAATTTAGCAACCCAGTTGTTAGTATTTGACATCGTCATTCCAAAATCCAAAATTCATGAAGCTGAAATCCTGGCTCCGCCTCTGCCGAAAAGTATTTTAAGTTTTGAAGCTGACCTTATGGCTATATTTATGTGGATCTCAACCTACTGCATAAGGTCAGTTTCAAAACATAAAATGCTTTTTTGTACTTAATGCTTATTAGCTAATTTCAAAATTTTATGTGGATCTCGACCTACTACTTTTTTTCTTTAAGCTCGTAAGGAAAAATTGTTGTTGTTGTATATTCATTTCTGAATTCTTTCTTCTTTAAGCTCATATAGGAAAAATTGTTGCTGTTTTTATTTGGCAGGTCCTGGAACCGTTTTCTGTGATAACATAAGCTATATTTTTATGTTCCTTACAATTGCCACATCAAATTTAGTTGCTACTTCACTTGCACAGCAGGTAAGTTTTTGGGAACTGCTGTTTTACTGCTATGACTTTGATCTTTTCAATTTTGAGGTGTTTGGGCATTGTTGTAGCTAGTGGCATCTTGTAGATTTAGAATAGTAGGTTCTAGGTGATACATATGAACATTTTTAACATGTACAGCTTTTTTTTAAATAAAAAAAATTCATTTGTATGTCGCTCGAGGCAGAGGCAACAGGGGTGTTTGAGCCCATTGTTCATAGCAGGGGTTTACCTGTTAATAACTAGTAGTTTCAGAGTTCGTCTGAACCTACTGCTTGCGACTTCGACCAGGGGCCAATGCAGTGTATAAGATATCATCAGAATCCAGTAGCTTTGGCTCAAACTCGATATATGTCTTAAAAATACATTAAATAAGTATGAATAATAGATTTCGAACCCAGTAAATCAAATAGACTGTGATAGAGCTTCAAACTTGAACCCATAACGTTCAAATCTTGGATCCGCCTCTGACTCCGACCATATGTGTTTTAATGTGATTAGTATGTCTTAAGAGAGCTGAACCTACTACTTCAAGAGAGCAGTGGGTGCATTGCATTTGCTCCTCAAGCTAGTTAAAATTCCGAACCTACTGAGTCTTAGTCTACAACCTGGATATGCCCCTAGTTGATAGCCTAAATCCGCCACTTGTTGTAATCTTATAAACGTCTAAATCAAGAAAACCATCAACTTATAGTAACTCTACTGATTTCCTTCTCATATCTGATTCATCAACTTGGGTTCTGGTGCAGGACAAAGAGAAAGTGCAGCATCAGATATCTATCTTGCTTTTCATTGGGCTTGTCTGTGGTGTTGTGATGTTTATTTTTACGAGGTTGTTTGGTATTCAGGCAATCACTTGTAAGCAATTCTTTATTCTTTACTGGTGGATGTATCAAGTGTGCTATTGATATTCCCCCAATAACGCTAATGGTTTTATTATTCTGAATCGTTAGCTTTCACGGGGGCCAATAATGTCGATATCATAAACTCAGCCAACACTTATGTCCAGGTTATTCTCTTATTAATAATTTGCTTCTTCTGAAGATCTTTTTAGCTTTAATTTTTTTTCCTTTTTTGCATCATTTTTATTAATCGAGGAATGCCAATTCATTTTCCACTTTCTGGTTGGTGAAGACATTAAATCGATTGTTAAGTTGCTAGATAGACTGATAGAGACAGTCATTTGCTAAACATTGTCAATTTATCTGCTAAAGCAGGCAAATAAGCTTTAGCGCTGAAATGTAGTATCATATTCTATTATGATCAAGTTATATTGTTGCTATGCATGGTGTATTTAAGCTTCACTTCAACTGAATGATAGATATTATGGTGACAGATTCGAGGCTTGGCGTGGCCAGCACTGCTGGTTGGTTGGGTTGCCCAGAGTGCAAGGTACCATTTACCTATTCTTTAGTATTTTGTATGTGTGGTTTTCTATTACATTTTGTTCTTTTGTATTTGAAGCTTTGTTTTGATAAATATGCTAACATAAGCCCCAGGTTTGATTCTTTATCACTTTCTACGATTCTATGTAAGCTTAGTCCGGTCAAAATTTATTAAGTTTCTCCGTTTTGTACTCTATGTTGTGTTGCATATGTCAAGCACTCTTCTCTTTCTTCATTTTTTTTCCTTTTGTGATAAGTGCCAAAAGGAGGGCTAAGAGTTTCCTTCTTTCTTGCCTTTTCTCGGTTACTCTTTCCCAGTTCCTAGCTGCTCCTGGCGTAGTCCCTGGAGTCTTTCTTCTAGAACCCGAATTCTTTGACGGCTTGTTTCCATTCGGGCTTCAATAGCAGCCGGATTCACGGAGCGAAGATGCCTCAAGTAAGCAGTCAGGAGTTAGTAATCCTAACTGGGTTACTGGAACAGTGGAGCGTTGATAGCTCCTTTGTCTTTGACGCAACTCTGCTTCTTACAGTTGGTGGTAGACCATGCTGTCCTTACTGGTCTCATCTGCCATTCTTTTACCCTTGTGACCATGNACAACTCTATTGTACAGCAATTGGGGCATTGGTCTTTGCAGCGTTAATGCTTTTTGCTGGTTGGTTTCATTATCATAAAGCGGCGCCAAAATTGGCTTGGTTTCAAGATGTAGAATCTATGCTGAATCACCATTTGGCAGGGCTACTAGGACTTGGGTCTCTCTCTTGGGCGGGGCATCAAGTACATGTATCTTTACCGATTAACCAATTTCTAAACGCTGGAGTAGATCCTAAAGAGATACCACTTCCTCATGAATTTATCTTGAATCGAGATCTTTTGGCTCAACTTTATCCCAGTTTGCCGAGGAAGCAACTCCATTTTTCTGCCGTAGGCACCCGAGAGATCTTCACAAAGCAGGCTAAAATAAAAGACTAAGAGGCGCTGCTAGCGAGCAAAGAGTTATGCTTTCATTTGAGTATGATAGAGCTGGAGTTTTGATCTTTGTCATTTCAAAGCCAATCGAGACTCTTGCTTTCACTTACACGTAAACAATGTAAAGGTCGTTGACAGATCTGGGAGACATCAATCTATATTCTGTTCCCAGCTAGAAGAGTGATCCTTCTTTTCCCAGTAATATGATATATACATTGCTCGTCTCAAATGACTGATGGTAAGTTATTTGTTAGGACACTTCTGAGGTGAAGATAGTTTATACTTTTCTGACAGTATACTGTGTTCAGATGCGTGCGTTACTTGGTCATGCTATTCACTATGTTTCTTGCTCTTAAATGCGCAGTTTAGGCATGAAAGATTCATGGGGACCTTTAAAGGCTTTGGCCATTGCTACTGTTATTAATGGTGCTGGCGACATAGTCTTGTGCCGATTCTTCAGTTATGGTATTGCTGGAGCAGCATGGGCAACAATGGTATCCCAAGTACGACCACTCATTCCTACCAATTCCATTATTTAATCCCTAAATATATTTGATGTGTTCTTCAACACTCTATCTCTTCTATCTCCATTTTCATACATCTCAAAACCTTCCTAGCTTGGTAATCTGTTTCTAGGTCGTTGCAGCTTTTATGATGATCAAAGCACTGAACGATAAAGGCTATAAGGGCTTTGCTATCTCTGTTCCATCATCAGATGAACTTCTGCAAATATTCTTGATTGCCGGCCCCGTGTTTCTAACAATGATGTCAAAGGTTTGTGTGAATTGACCTCATTTTCACTCGGTGCCGAAATCTTGTACTGCGGACATCTGACATTATGCTGAACGACAGGTTGCATTCTACTCTCTACTTGTCTATTTTGCTACCTCAATGGGCACACAGACAATTGCTGCGCATCAGGTATGTTTTATTCTTATATGTACCTTATTTCCTCATCTTCATAAAATAGCGACATAGATATGACCATTAACATGTTGCCTTTTTATTTAGGTCATGATACAACTGTTCATGATCTGTGCAGTATGGGGTGAGCCTCTCTCTCAAACAGCACAATCGTTTATGCCCGAATTGCTATATGGAGTCAACCGAAATTTGCCAAAGGTTATAATCTTTCATATAAAAATCACAACATCCGGTGCCAAAGTAGCTTTTGGTATCCATCTCTGTAAATTTTGGCTATGGTACCACGTGCATGAAAGTTGTTAGGCTATCATGATTCATTGCAGAAAACTCTTTGAGCACAGAGTTCTCTCGTCATTCCTTATTACAATGCTCTAAAAGATGAATATTTTAAATCAGGCTCGAATGCTGCTGAAGTCCCTAGTGATCGTTGGAGCATCATTCGGACTGATACTGGCATCTGTTGCAGCATCAGTTCCATGGTTATTCCCCAAAATCTTTTCACCTGATCCTGAGGTCATACGTGAGGTTAGTTCTGTAATATCCTTATATTCCTTTTCGGTTTAAGACATTGCATTCTAGACATAAAGTAGATGATATTTGACACATTTTGCTTTTGTGAGGATGTTCATCCTTACTTACCATAACAATATTGACGAATACAGAAGCAAATAGAGAAATGATTAACAAACAATCATTGAACAAAAGAAAAAAGGATAGAAGGAAGAGTAAGGTTAGTTACGTATTTGATTTGTTCTACTGGATAGTTATTGCATATGCCTGATCATGACTGGATAAGGTATTTCTATTTTGTTCCCCCTTTATCTTTCATTCTTCTATGTTTAATAATGAACGGGATAAACTCATAATCTCAAAATTAGGTAAAAACATATTAGTCCAAAGCCCAATTGACCCGAGCACAAGGAGATGGAAGGGTATTGGACTCATTTTTTCTTCACATAATTAAAAAATATGTGATTGTGCGGTTCCCCTGATTATTTCTCTCTTTTCTATGGTTGCAGATGCATAAAATATTGCTGCCATACTTTCTAGCCCTGTGTGTAACACCCGGCATTCTTAGTCTAGAGGGAACTCTGTTGGTATGTATTCATACTTTCTGTCAACTTTCTTTACTCTTTATTTAGTTATCTTAGGCATGTTAATTAATCAACAGACAGTTTTTTCTGTTCATTTTGTCACATCTCTATTCTGTGCTTGTGAGAAAATGCCGCATTTCAAGTTTATCAAGGGTAAAGACTATCTTCTTTCACAAGCAGAACTAGGATTTAAGTTGATTGGACAAGATGTATCTTTCATTCTTTGTGAGGGTCTGTCTCATGTATTTTTACGAAATCATAATGAATACTTAACACGTTGTTCACGAGAAAGCTATGTAATGAGCAAGACATATTAAAAGAAATTGAATTCCCTTCATTGAAACAGAGGGGAAAAAAATAAAATGATAATGTTATAAGTTATAACTAGAAGGCGTAATGACTTCCTGGCCGCTTAAACTTGTAGAGCTTTTGAAAGCCGATACACGAATTATGGATTTTCCAATTTGAACACTCGAACTCATGATTCCCTTAACTAATAAACACATCTGGCCTTTGAGCCTATGCGCGTGTATTACACATACACCGACGTGTCCATCCAGTCAGCAAATGACCAATGAGATTGTTACACGTCAAGGGCGCGTAAACAAACCCCAACTGATTGGGGTCCCCCCTCTTTTAATCAATAGACCGGCCAAAATCAGCCATGGACTTCCATAAAATCTACCATTTTTCACTTCTAACAAAATTCATAAAATCCATACCCCAATTACAAGTCAAAGAATCGATGAGCCACATTCTAAAATTCCGTCGAGGCAAAAAAGAGCCGGCAAAGCTATGTCAAAGAAGAACACGAATGGTGAAATCCAAAAGAGAGATGAAGTCAGACTACGTAATTAGAAATTTTCACCCAAAATTCGTCAATTTTTTGATGGCCTTTCTCTTTTCTCTATCTGTCTTCCAGTTTGAAATGGATATACAAAGGAGAGAGGGAATTAATGTGAGAGAAAAGATTGATAGAAAAATTTTGATAAAATTTATTGCCGTTCCTTGTTTTTCACCACTGCTGCCTTGGTTTGGGACAAACAGACGAAGAAGCGGGGAAAAATTGGAGTGGGGGAGGGGAGGGCAGACGATGATGGAAAACAAGGAAAAGAAACAGAAAGGGGTGAGGGGAATAGGGGTTTAATGATTTTGGAGCATGGGCTTATTTTCTTTCTTTTTCTTTGTATTTTTTTATTTTAGATTTTTTTTAATCAGAATTATTGTAATGACGCGCTTAGTTTAGGTGATTTGCACATACTTGTCCATATCACCTCTGTCACTGCCACATGTGCATGGTCAACGGTTAAATATGTTTATTAGTTATCAAATATACGAGTTTGAGTGTTCAAATGAGAACTATGTAAGTTTATATATCGGCTTTGAAATCTCGCACAAGTTTAAGTGGCCACGAGGCCATTTCGCCTAACTAGAATGCTCTATAGAAATTCTTTTCCTAAAGTTCCTTTTGTATATAGTAATTTATGTTTCTTTACCTGGAAAAGGAGTAGCAGCATTCTCTATGGTTTTTCTTCCAAATAGCTTTTGATCATTTATTAAACATCCCCTTGGACTATTTCTGGTCAATTTTCTAACTTTACCAACTTTATTTTCGGTTAGGAGGATTAATGGTGGAGGAGGTCTAATTACAGAAAACTCCTGCCTCTACTTCCATCTTCCCTAAACCGTTGAGATCTTTTATTCCTGCTTGTAATTGTTCTGTTATAATTCTAGCACATGCATCATTTCTCCTTTTGATGTTCTTATTTTTGGTACTATTATGTTTTGAGAAGCCTTTTATCTCACCATCATGATTTTTTGATATGCATTCAGGCTGGACGAGACTTGAAATTCATAAGCTTATCGATGAGCTCGATATTTGTTTTGGCTTCTCTTCTCCTAATGGTATGCCATTCAATTTGCTTCAAAGCGTCAATACCTCACGGTATTTTGGCAAATCAAGTTCTTTATGCCTTGTGCTTGCATTATTCCTGCATTAGACCTTGATAACTCGAATCTAATCTCTTTCCTTTAGCCGCTTTCCATTCATTCAATCCAATGTAAAGTGAAACTATACTTAAGCAAAGATATGCACTAACAATGTAAAAATATTTGCACAATCACGTCACTTATTAGGTAATTACAGGTAAATTCTTATGATAAGCTACAGACTTGCGATAACAGGTTAAGCTACACTACACTGATCATGTAGAAAATCTGTATATTCTAAGTGCATATAACTTAAATTCTTCACGATATTATCATTTGTTTTAACATTTGCACTTACTATTTCTTTGAATCAGCTGCTGAGCAGTAAAGGACTTGGTTTGGCTGGATGCTGGTTTGCGCTTGTTGTTTTCCAATGGGTAAAAGTTCTATCAACAATTTACAAGCTTTTATACATTCTTTTACTTTGTTAAATTGTCCGATGCCATAACGCGCTCTCTTTTTCCCCCTCCTCAGTCTCGATTTTTGATTGCTCTACGACGGCTTACCTTGTCGGATGGAATACTCTATTCAGAAGAGTCAAGTCATTATGAGCTACAGAAGTTGAAAGCTGTATAGGTTTCTGATTTTCTTACAACAAAAAGATTGTTACTACAACAGAAAAAGTGGAGATGGGATCCAAGTCTTCCCATAGGTAATGTATCTACCATTTGTTTCAAGCAAACCAGGAATTTGCTATCCACTAAGTGGCAATATCAGCAAACTTCCTTCCCTTTTGTTTTCTGAAACCCCAAAAATGAACTGAATCCAGCAGATTTTGGAAAGATGTCAATAGTAAAGGCTAAAGGACAAAGTTTCCATTGTAAAATAAAATTCAAAGAGCATAAATCAGCCACTTTATAGCACAATTTTGGAAAGAAATGAAAGCAGAAAAGATCAATGAATCATCCAATTAATTGACAAGAAAACTACCATAAGCATCAGGAGATGCAAAGAGGCTATCCCACGCGGTGTTTGGTACCCGCTTTGGAGGCAGACTATATGGGTAAAATTCAAAAACGGCCAGATTAAGTGGTACTTGAAAAATAGACAGTTTCAAAAGTAATCAAAATTTAGCCACTTTTCATGTAAAGATAAATCTGAATCTCCAATCTCCAGTATTTTCTGTGTTACAACAAAATATTGGCTAATTTTCAATTATCAGTCCGAAAACTAGCTAGCCCGTGCTATTTTTACCGACTATATCTGGATTCGCGTCGCATAAGGTCCATTCAAGGGGGAAGCGCTCCCTAACAAGATTTTTTTCATAGCCAGGGCTCGAACTCGAGACCTCGGGTTAAGGGCGGAGGGATCCTATCCATCTCACCACAACCCATGTTGGTCATCTCTCCTTAAACTTCTCACTTAATTAACGCAACTAATTGGAACAATAAGGGTAGTTATGAAAAAATACAAAATAACTTCTTCTTTTTTTGTTATCTAAAACGTCAAATATTATCAAACAAATTCAGTTTGTTGAAATAACAATATCCGAAAAGATTATTGAAGTTTACATTTCCCCTACCCCAACTTGGGCATAATATACCTTGCCACTCAACTACTCAAGAACAATGTATCCATCATTGACCCTGTCACAACCAAGAGGAGAAAATAATTGGTTCATAAATTTCGCTATTTTGATTTTTGAGATAGAGCTAAATGCTACTAATAAAATTCCGTTTTAACGACTCTAAAATTGTTTGGTGAACAATGATATCAAACTCCAAATATAAAATTTCATGCATGTGATAAGTTAGCAACCTTTACCAAACAGGTAGGGTAGCTAGAAGGAAATTTAAACATACAAAAACGAGCTACTAATGCACTTATCTTTAATGCACTTTAACAAGCCTAATATGAGATTTAGGACTTACTTTTTTTATAACCGTAGTGTCCGGGCAAGCTTGATCTTATCTCGACTAATTTCGTGGGTACCTACTATCTTTCACCATCAAAAATATCGAATAATCCTGTCTACCAAAATTTGAACCTTTATGGTTCTTATAGCCTGTTTGGCCAATTTTCGTTTTAGCCAAAGTAATTTTTTTCCAAAGCTAAAGCATTTGTTCAAGTTTTTATAAGGGAAAAAAATGCTTTTAAATAAAAACAAAAGTAGGTTTTAAGAAGATTAAAAAGTACTAATTTTTTTCCCAAAAGCATTTTTGAGAAATTTGGAAACACTTTTTAAAAGTTTGGTCAAATACTAATTGTTGCTTAAAAGTGCTTTTTCAAATCCAAGAACATATATTGTTTCTTACCAAAAATACTACTTTTAAGAGTGCTTTTGAAAGAAAAAAAAAATAGTTCAACATAAGTTAATTTTAGAAACTTAATTAAACAGGCTATTAACCCACTTCTTTGACCTTATCTGGTGGGCGTGTTTGTGTCACACATGGCTCCCTAAGGACCAGAGATCGATCAGATATTATACTATGGGAAGTTGCCCCATGATAAAAATTGCAACAACATACATTATCAATGAAAATTGGCCATGAAAATTTCTCCAAATATATGACCATTTGGCATAAGATTAAGATGGGAAGTGAACAGTAACGTACTACAGTCAGACCTCTCTATAACGACATCCTTATATAACAACACTTTTCTATAAAAGTCAAACTTTTTCGATACCAATTTTTATGTTATGTTGTAATATATATTCTTTATAGTAACAATTCGTTATTAAATCCAAAAATATTCTGAACAAACGAAAGCGAAACTGTTATAGAAATGTTTGACTTTAACTGTACATATAACCACTGCAGTGATGGCTTTTGCAAGAATCATATGAAAATGGAAATTGGCAAGTATATGAGATTTGATGAGTCATGAATTTAAGGTTGCATGTGAACCACACTTGAAAGAAAGAACTAAGTGTTAAGTACCAGCTCACTATACATATATATTATAAACCTTCCAAATCATAAATTTGCTTTAATTTGAAGGACCACATGTTAGAGAAGAAAAAGTGAACCATGCATGTGCTATCAAACTCTTGAGACAGTCAATGATAGAAGCTCACTATATAAAAAGAGACCTTAATTTGGTGATGTTTTATCGGTTTAAACTTTGATACGCAGAGTTACCTATTATTTATTTTAGTAAGAGATGGTGAAAGTAATAAAATAATTGAGATCAGGGTCGAAATTAGACGTTCAAACAGTTTGTGTACTCTTCTTCGATAGAAGTAATTCTTTCTTGTAAAGAACTCATTTCGGTACTCAGAGTGGGTTGATAACCCACAGCGGAAGGCATTCTACCCAACAAGGTCGATACTTCGGATCCTGCTGGGACGAAATGGAAAATATTGTCGATAAATAGAAGTATATCTTGTTCATTAACATCTCGAAAATATTCCGTCATAGTTAAGGCAGTCAAACCAACTCTCATACGAGCTCCCGGCGGTTCATTATTCATCTGACCGTAAACTAGGTCCGCTTTTGACGCTGCAGTATTTTCTTCATTAATCGAGTAGAATCTATATTTAAACTAGAGGTCACATATCGAGTTAGCCGAATCAGTAGATTTAATAGTCTAAACTATATATTAATATTAAGAAATCCATATGTACGGAAATTAAATTTAGAACTCAATACTAACACGTTATGTTATTATCCTAAAATTTAGAATACATAAAATTCAAATTTTGGCTTCCTAATCGAGCTGCAGTGTGAATTCTACTATTATAAAAGATAAAAAAATAAAAAGACACAGAGGGTATTTCAGCAAATCAATTCTTGGCTTCTACTCCACATTGACGGCAGCGGATGTAACTTTCGACGACAGGTTCAATTGAATTTATAACTTTCGATACGGGGTATAGATTTATATGTAAGAACCTACTAAAATTTCAACGATTCTTAGATTTAAACCCATATTTTAACAAAACAATTAATTTAGTACTAAAATTTTTTAAAACTGAATCCATTAAATTTAAGTCCCGGAGAGATTCCCTTCATTTCTTATACCCACTCGGCCCCTCAAATTTTTAGGTGTGGTGTGAGTTTGATTTAATCAAGAAGATAAACTATATGTCTATATCCATTTTCTTTTCTTTTTTTTTTCGTCATTCTATGGACATAATTTCTTGATATTGTATATTTTAATCCATCCTTTTTGACTCTATATTTAGTTGAGACTTTCCCGTCTTGTCGAGTGTTTAACTCAGACTTACGCCTCCTTTTTTCCCAATTCTTAATTCTTTAATTTTCTTTTTGTTTAATGGCCGAGTTGGACGGTGCAGAGACAGGTTACATTATTTTTTTTAGTTTTTCATCCGGTATCTGTTACCCGCATTGGAGTCGGATTATATTCGGATTCGTGTCGCGTAGGGCTCCATTTGGGAGGAAGCGCTCCCCACCAAAGATTTTTCTATATTCAAGACTCGAACCCGAGATCTCTGATTAAGGAGAAGCAGTACCCGCTGCACCGTATCCTTTGATGGTTACATTGTCATTTTCCTTCTATGAACTATATTTTTTTTTTTTTTTTTTTTTTTTTTTTTTTGTTACATAATTAGCGGCAATAGGAAATTTTCGTACGCGGCTTGTAGGTGAATTTATATTTAGAAGGATATAAATTTGAACTTTTACTTCACATCTCAAATTGATATATATATATATATTTAATGTATATTTTTAGATGATATATATATATATATTATTTTCTATATTATTACACGCACATATATCAGAAAAGTCTTTTGCGAAGCCGTTTCAGTTGACACTATTTCTAAATGGTATTTTCCGCCGCTAGTTCCAATTGAGCACGATTTGAACTTTGTGTATATCACAGGCAAATTCATAATTTTAAACCGGTTAAGTGCAGAGTATAGCTGCATTCTTTACTAATCTTTTGGGTTGTGACGATGAGTGGAAATTATAAATTTAAGTATGAAACATTTCTTGTTTTTTTGGGATTTTCTAAAACTAAAAAGGTGCAGTCCGGTGCACAAAATATCCTTATTAATTCACATAGGATTTGAAAACAGGTCGCATCCCAAAGGTGTGAGGTAGACGACTTATCCTAATGCAAGCATTACTAACTGCTTCCATGCAGAGGGCGAACTATATATATATATATATATATATATTATGAATATGCGTATACCTTGAAAATTATTAATTTAAATAACTCGACACACTGAACATTAAAAGCCTTTAGAAAACACATTTTGAGTAGAATATTGATTCCCCCTTCGTTAAAATCACGGGTCCGCCTATGCTTCCATCGCTCGAACCCGTGACCTATAGTCAGACGAAGACAATTTTACTTTTTATCCAAGGATCCCCTTCTTGGGTTCTCTAAAACTCTGTTGTGATTACAACTAAAAACAGAAATTAGTGACCGACAAATTTTGTAGCTAAACAATATTTTTTACCCCTAGCCCTATTTAGCGTCGGATTACCGATAGATTATAAAAAAGTAATTATTAGCTACGATCAATTTAGCAATGAAGTTAGTAACTAATTTTATTTTATTTTTTGTAGTGGATATACTAGTAATGTCACTTATCACTACTAAACTATTTCAAGATAAATATCTGCCAACTAAAAACACATGCGGGGAATTAGTACCAATGATGATTATGTCATTTGTACCCACTAATTAGCCCTTAATAACTAGTGCAAATTAACCACATGCTTTCGTTTAGACTTTAAATTAAACGCTTTAGAATGCTATTTTTATTTTATTTTAAGCAAATTATACTACTAGGCAGGCTGATAATGAGGTTGTTTATCAAGCTTTTGCAAATTTTACCTGCCTTTTAATATTAGAATATTAAGGATTGGAGTTCGAAATTTTACATTTAAAATCTATAATATGTACTTATTTACTTATTTTTTTAACACATAAAATAATCGGTGTGGATGAACCAATAAAATATATGATAGCTAAATCCACCCCTGGCCAGGACTAATGAGAATAAAGTATAACTAGTAGTTTTTTTTTTTTTTTTTTTTTTTTTGGTTGAGATGCCCAAATGATGTTAATTAGAGGTTTGGGTGTTTTAAGCGTAAACTTTTTTTAATAGCATAATTACTATGGGAAGAAGATCATTTGTAGTTTAAACATTTAACTAGTAGCGCTTCTCATGGGATTGGTGTATGGGCCAAAAATTACCGCATTTATGCACAAATCTAATCGATCTTAAGAAGGCCTTGGAGGACCGCCATGTGTTATCAATTCGGTTTCAACGATGAAGGCGAGGTCGAAGAGTTAATAAAGATCGAGGTTGAGGATGAGTATTTTCTTTACGGGGCAGTAGCAACTAGTTTTAGAGATAAAATTTTAAAAAAAATATACTAGTAGATATTCTGGGAATCTGTACTATTAAGTGTTTTGTAGCACATTTTCCCTTATAAGTAGAAAGATAAGTAGTTGTAGAGGGGAGATTAATTGAGCACTCATCATAAAAAATAACACTTTGACATTCTCTCACGATTCTTGTTTTATATACATAAAAAATATACATTTTTCCATATTTGATCTTAATTTTTCTTCTACGATACGAGAATAAGACGAATATTCAAAGGTTCATCAATCACTTATCATTGTTAGGAAGAATATCACTGAATCTCTCCCTTTTTCGATTACCTCACTTACATTTATTACTTGAATGCCATTATATCTCATTTATTACTCTTTAATGTTACCTTCTTTGTTCTTGGGCCATTAAATATTATTATTGTTATATATTTATTGCTCTTTTGACAGAACTTGTGACATCTTGCTACGAAAACATTTGAACGGTCTTTGAATATTAATATTGGTTATGATTAATTCTATTCTAATAGAAAATCTAATTGTTTTAAACCTAACGAAAAATATATTTGGCCAAACTCGTTTTGGCCCAAACGTCCCAACTGAGGGTATTATGGTAACTTCACACAGCTTTTAAGGGCATAATTGATATTTAGTCATTCTCGTTTTTCAGATATACCCTTTAGTAT
Organism: Nicotiana knightiana; assembly: GCA_005239525.1. Lineage (NCBI taxonomy): Eukaryota > Viridiplantae > Streptophyta > Magnoliopsida > Solanales > Solanaceae > Nicotiana > Nicotiana knightiana. The sequence continues at coordinate 10,236 of ML426518.1, read as the reverse complement.
TTTTTATTGTTTTCCCTCTAATTCTCTCTCATTTGTTTAATGATCTTACCTTCCTCATGCTTCTTTCACATTTACACATGCATGCTACACTATTTTTGATAAAGCAATTTATACTCATATACATGTATTATACCATTTAAACGAAATACACTAAAATACACGCATAGTATACTAAAAAAATAGGATTAAATTACTGTATTTCCATTTCTATATTATTGTATCACTAAACTAAAAAATATTATATACTTTCTAACCCTAATACTTAAATATTGAGTGATTCAACCAAGAAGTTTTTACAGCCCCCATTGACATTTCTATCTTTAATTTGTTTTCTCCTTCTTCATCTCTTATTTTTGTTTATTGTTAGATTAAGGAATGGACCACTGGAAGAGGAATAATGCTTCAAAGGTTTATGTAGTGTTTCGTGGTAAGAGGCCTGAATTGTACAACTCTTGGCATCAGTGTGCTCCTATGGTTATTGGTGTCAAGGGCAGCATTTTCAAGGCCTTCAAAATGTATGATGAAGCCATAGTAGCGTTCAACGAGTTTAGAAATGGATCTCAAGCTGATAATATATCGGCATCGTCGAAGGTTTATGTGGTATTTCGTGGTAAAAAACCCGAATTATACAACTCTTGGTGTGAGTGTGCTCCTATGGNATTTCTATATTACTGTATCACTAAACTAAAAAAATACTATATACTTTCTAACCCTAACACTTAAATATAGAGTGCTTCAACCAAGAAGTTTTTACAGCCCCCATTGACATTTCTATCTTTAATTTGTTTTCTCCTTCTTCATCTCTTATTTTTGTTTATTGTTAGATTAAGGAATGGACCACTGGAAGAGGAATAATGCTTCAAAGGTTTATGTAGTGTTTCGTGGTAAGAGGCCTGAATTGTACAACTCTTGGCATCAGTGTGCTCCTATGGTTATTGGTGTCAAGGGCAGCATCTTCAAGGCCTTCAAAACGTATGATGAAGCCATAGTAGCGTTCAACGAGTTTAGAAATGGATCTCAAGCTGATAATATATCGGCATCGTCGAAGGTGTATGTGGTATTTCGTGGTAAAAAACCCGGATTATACAACTCTTGGTGTGAGTGTGCTCCTATGGTTATAGGTTTCAAAGGAAGCATCTTCAAGTCTTATAAATCTTATGATGAAGCAGTAGCAGCATTCAATGAGTTCCAAAAAGAAAATGTTGCCAGTGAAGAACAATCTTCAAGTTCTTTTGTTGATGAAAGTGATGTTGGGGTTGAAGGTGACAGTAGAGAAAGTGATATGTCATCTGTGTTGTTAGCTGGAATGTTTGTAGGGATGAAGATTTCAAAATTGTTCATTTTAAAAAAAAAGTATTATGAATTGAACTAACGTTTTAATTTATCAAAGTGTTATCATTTTGCACCTGTTTTAATCCGTACTACTTTGATTCATAAGTAATCAATTATATATCTTCAAGTACTCATCAACTATCTTCATAAGTTCAGTATTGCATCTTCAAGTACTCAACTATATTCATTTTTATTGTCAATATATTTTTATATTGTCCAAGGTTGGTGTCGTAAGTTCAATGTGTTATATTAATTCTGGAAAAAAAAATTGACCAATTTTAACGGACTTAAATTAATCTTTACAAATGTTACTATTAGTACTTTCATTTCATTAGGCATCAAACGAACAGTTGAAATATTGAATTTGAAATGTTACTATTGAGCTCAATGTGCTATATTAATTTGGAAAAAAAATTGACCAATTTTAAAGGACTTGATTAATCTTTACAAATGTTAGTATTAGTACTTTCATTTCATTTGGCATCAAACGAACAGTTAAAATATTGAATTTGAAATGTTACTATTGAGATCAATGTGCTATATTAATTTGGAAAAAAAAAATTGACCAATTTTAAAGGACCTTAATTAATCTTTACAAATGTTAATATTAGTACTTTTATTTCACTAGGCATAAAACGAACAGTTAAAATATTGAATACAATATGACTGTTTTGTTAACTTGAATCAAATGATCATTAAGAAAAAAAAAGATTCAAAACATAATAATTCATTTATTAATATGAAAATTCATGATAACATCACCAAAACATGAAGAAGAAAAAACGGAAAATAAAGAAACATCACCATAAGGCCTGGGGAGAGGGGGGGCGGGGGGTAGATAAACATGTAACCAAGCAAAACAGACTATTCAATATTCTGGTTCACGGAAAGAGACTTTGAGGTCTTGGAGACGGATTCGGCATCGCTAGTGATGACAATGACAGAATTGCTCTTAGCACCATCCTGGATTGAGGGTATAGGCATATCGTCAAGCATAGCATAAAGAGAAGTAAGAGGATGTTCTTCCAACATCACACCTTTTAAGTAGTCAATGCTTGAATCACGTACCACCCTCTCAATCAATTCATTAACCTCACGCTTCAGCTTAGTATATTCACACTTTAGATCTTGGTAGAGAATATTGTGACTGACTGGTGAACCATGGAGTGGTTGTTCAACAACTTTCTTGGTGGGAGTCCTATCCATCGCTATGCTTAGATGTAGTAGTAGTTTAAGTTTGATTGAGTTATGTAGGTTTGCCATATTTTCCGAAATATATAGGGAGAATTATATGGTAATCTCTCAATTATAATAACTATTCCACTTCCTGATAGGACTTAATCTATTTCGTAGAGACCCTATGCAACCATTACAGTTTCCAGTGCAGATATAACACATCATAGCAGCCCCTTCCACTCCTCTATGCATCCATACACTTTCCAGTAACCTCTTCCACTCATTGATGCAACCATTACACTTCCCCCAGTAGTCGATTTCACTCCTCTATTCCCTATTAAACTCATCCATGCAACCATTACTCTCCTCTATGATTACAATTAATTATAGGAACTTGTCTTTATCCATCCGCTTATACACATTTTGGTTTTTATTTTTTTAAAAATTCTGCCATATAGTGTCATGTAATTCACAAATGTTGGATTTTTTTTAAACTTCTGCCATATAGTAGTCTTGATCTTAGAAATCTAGATAAATTCATGTAAAATTATTTTATCCTTGTTTAGGTTTAGGTTTAGTTTCGTTTAGGTTTAGGTTTAGTCTTATTAAAATAAATAAATATAACAATAATAAATGGAAAAAGACAAACAATATTATAAAGAACAATCCTACTAATCCATTAACGGAACTCATCCATTAATTTGATCCATAATTTCATCATTACAAATAACTAAAGATAAGAAATTATCAAGCTAAGCATTAGTTAATCCCAGCTCTTGAACAGAGAAGATCACAACCCCTGATGTAACCTGAACTAGTTCAAAGAGAACAACATTCCCTTTCTTCAGATTATTGTCGACAACAAATTATTTCCACCCATTGATGAGTCTTCTCTGAAAACCACTTGTGAGAGTCACAACCCACTCCTTCCCATTACATCGAAGAGTTGTGTTAACCGAAATATGAGGAAGATAGCCACATATACTCTTTGGAAGAAACTGCAAGAACATAGTGTAAAGACAGGGTTTAGGGTTCACTGCTAGTTGGGATAACCAACAGTTAAAAATTTAAAAAAATAAAGTTACCAGATAATCATGCCTAATGTACGATATGGGCACTTTCATCAGAAACCATGGATAGAATTCATCTTCGATCCATCCGCCCACATTCATGCTTAAAGTATTTCTTTTGCTTAAAGAGTTGGAGATATGTTGTTCTTGTGTTTAAGAGACATATAAAGAGTAAAAACTTTCAATTTCCCTCCAAACGATGTATTTTTACTTTTCAATTTGTTTCCCTCAGAAAATAGTATTTAACATTTGAGTCCAAAAATGTCATCTTGTTTTTCCTCCTATTATATTACAGCAAAATACAAAAAAATATGAATTTTCTTTTATTATCATGATTTTCCTTTTATTATAATTAATATTAACCAAAAATATATTATAAATATATATTTAATATTATATAAATAAGGTCATACATGTGACCTTAATGAATGAAATTATATAAACAACTATAATATTACTATGAATCACAACGATGTAATTATCATAGTTCATATGACTACAACAACCTTAGGCGCTAGACTTGTATGGTTTCCATTGGCCGGTACGTATGACCTTAATGTATGAAATTATATAAACGGCTATTATATTACTATGAATCACAACTATGTAATTATCATAGTTCATATGACTACAATAACCTTAGCCGGTGGACTTATATGGTTGCCATTGGCCGGAACGTATGACCTTAATGTATGAAATTATATAAACGGCTATAATATTACTATGAATCACAACGATGTAATTATCATAGTTCATATGACTACAACAACCTTAGGCGCTAGACTTGTATGGTTTCCATTGGCCGGTACGTATGACCTTAATGTATGAAATTATATAAACGGCTATTATATTACTATGAATCACAACTATGTAATTATCATAGTTCATATGACTACAATAACCTTAGCCGGTGGACTTATATGGTTGCCATTGGCCGGAACGTATGACCTTAATGTATGAAATTATATAAACGGCTATTATATTACTATGAATCGCAACGATGTAATTATCATAGTTCATATGACTACAACAACCTTAGCCGGTGGACTTGTATGGTTGCCATTGGCCGATACGTATGACCTTAATGTATGAAATTATATAAACGGCTATTATATTACTATGAATCGCAACGATGTAATTATCATAGTTCATATGACTACAACAACCTTAGCCGGTGGACTTGTATGGTTGCCATTGGCCGATACGTATGACCTTAATGTATGAAATTATATAAACGGCTATTATATTACTATGAATTGCAACGATGTAATTATCATAGTTCATATGAATACAACAACCTTAGTCGGTGGACTTGTATGGTTGCCATTGGCCGATACGTATGACTTTAATGTATGAAACTATATAAACGGCTAGAATATTACTATGAATCACAACGATGTAATTATCATAGTTCATATGACTACAACAACCTTAGCCGGTGGACTCGTATGGTTGCCATTGGCCGATACATATGACCTTAATGTATGAAATTATATAAACGGCTATTATATTACTATGAATCACAACGATGTAATTATCATAGTTCATATTACTACAAAAACCTTAGCCGGTGGACTCGTATGGTTGCCATTGGCCGATACATATGACCTTAATGTATGAAACTATATAAACGGCTATAATATTACTATGAATTGCAACGATGTAATTATCATAGTTCATATGACTACAACAACCTTAGCCGGTGGACTTGTATGGTTGTCATTGGCCGATATGTATGACCTTAATGTATGAAATTATATAAATGGCTATTATATTACTATGAATTGCAATGATGTAATTAGCATAGTTCATATGACTACAACAACCTTAGCCGGTTGACTTGTATGGTTGCCATTGGCCAATATGTATGACTTTAATGTATGAAACTATATAAACGGCTATAATATTACTATAAATCACAATGATGTTATTATCGTAGTTCATATGACTACAACAACCTTAACCGGTGGACTTGTATGGTTGCCATTGGCCAATACGTATGACCTTAATATATGAAATTATATAAACGGCTATTATATTACTATGAATCACAACAATGTAATTATCATAGTTCATATGACTACAACAACCTTAGCCGGTGGACTTGTATGGTTGCCATTGGCCAATACGTATGACCTTAATATATGAAATTATATAAACGGCTATTATATTACTATGAATCACAACAATGTAATTATCATAGTTCATATGACTACAACAACCTTAGCCGGTGGACTTCTATGGTTGTCATTGGCCGATACGTATGACCTTAATGTATGAAACTATATAAACGACTATAATATTACTATGAATCACAATGATGTAATTATAATGGTTCATATGACTACAACAACCTTAGCAGGTGGACTTGTATGGTTGCCATTGGCCGATACGTATGACCTTAATGTATGAACCTATATAAACGGCTATAATATTACTATGAATCACAATGATGTAATCATCATAGTTCATATGACTACAACAACCTTAGCCGGTGGACTTGTATGGTTGTTATTGGCTGATACGTATGACCTTAATGTATGAAATTATATAAACGACTATTATATTACTATGAATCGCAACGATGTAATTATCTAGTTCATATGACTACAACAACCTTAGTCGGTGGACCTGTATGGTTGCCATTGGCCGATACGTATGACCTTAATGTAGGAAACTATATAAACGGCTATAATATTACTATGAATCACAATGATGTAATTATCATAGTTCATATGACTACAACAATCTTAGCCGGTGGACTTGTATGGTTGCCATTGGTCGATACGTATGAACTTAATGTATGACATTATATAAATGACTATTATATTACTATGAATCGCAACGATGTAATTATCATAGTTCATATAACTACAACAACCTTAGCCGGTGGACTTGTATGGTTGCCATTGGCCGATACGTATGACCTTAATATATGAAACTATATAAACGGATATAATATTACTATGAATCACAATAATGTTGTTATCATAGTCCATATGACTAACACAACCTTAGCCGGTGGACTTGTATGGTTACCATTGGCCGATACGTATGACCTTAATGTATGAAACTATATAAACGGCTATAGTATTACTAATCATTATATTAATATGATAAAAAATGTACCTAATGATTTAATTATTTTTTGTTAAAAAAAATGATTGGGGTGAAAACAAGAAATTAAAATTTACCATGTTAAGTGTCACGACCCAAATTCCAACTCAGGTCGTGATGGCGCCCAACACCGGAGTCGGGCAAGCCAACATTAGTTTACTAGCGAGATTACTTTACTTATTTAAATATTTAAGTGCTTGACAAATTTTAGATTTAGAATCATTTAAAGAAAACGGTCAAGTGATTCAACTTGATTAAATGAACTCAAAAGATCGTTTGCCAACATATGTAGTGTAGCCAAAAATATTAGAAAAACCAACTACGCGTGCCAAGACCTAGTGTCACAAGTCCACAGGCGACTAGTGGAATATACAAAGTAGACAAAATAAATATACAATTGTCTGAAAGGGGTAGACAAAAATATTCAAAAAAAAGTAGAAACTCCACAGTGCTGCTGAGGAACGCTGGGAAGAGCAGCTCACCGTGTAGTCTAGTCCAGTAAATACTCTCACGATCGCGCTCCGGTATGATAACCACATGCACCAACCTCAAAACATGTACAATTAAGTACAGAAGCGTAGCATGAGTACATATAATATGTACCCAGTGAGTATCTCATCTAAACTCGAAGAATTAGTGACGAGAGGTAGACATATTACTCACTAGGGTCATTAGCAATAATATAATTAAACAGGTTTAATCAGGATTAGCAATTATAGAAATCAAGTAGACATGGAATATCAAGTATATGAACTACCACTTACCGCAAGTGTCAAATAACAACATTAATACAAGTCCAATGCGCCCTACCACATAGAACAATTCATTTGACAATATTAATAAGACTCTCAGTCAAATACATAACACATAGTATGCCGAGGCGTACAGCTGAAGCGACACAAAAATTTAAACGTGCACTGCCGAAGGGTCGAAATCTATTACCCCGCTCGCGAATCGATCGTGCGACGCGGTTGACATTATATAAGGCTACCCCGCTCACGAATCATACATGCGACACGGGTGCTCGTATACATACACAGAATTGTGAGGAAATTCAGGAATTATGGAATTCATACTTGGAAAGACAAGAATCATGGCAACAACAAGATTTAATGTAACCTTCCATTTCTCATGCTAGTTTCAAGGATAATAATTGCCTAGGAATACATGCAGGGATACAAGTAAGGCATATAATCATGCTTGTGAGTCCTAAAGACTACCCGGCATAACATAGTAGTAGCTATGCACGGACTCTCGTCACCTCGTGGGGACAATTCCTATGGGGAAAATTCCCTCTTACAAGGTTAGAAAAGAGACTCACCTCGCATAGAACCTACTTCCCGGGTCAAGAACGCGCCCGAAACTCCAAACTCTACACCCGAGGACTCGAAACTAGTCAAATATTATATAAATACGTTAATATACACTCAAAAGTATGAAATTCTCTTACTAGCTTAGCTAATTCATCTTTCTTGAAGAAATCCCAAAATACACCTTCGGGCCCACATGCTCGGATTCCGGAAATTTTCGAAGAAAACACTCACCCATGGCCTAAGGCTCATTAATATATAGTTTTTATATGATTTCATGGTAGAAAAGTGGTGAAATTCCCTAAAGTTCATCAACCCTAGGGTTTCACCCTAACCCCTTTGATTTCCACTAATTAGGTGTTAATCTACCTAAGATTTAGTGTAATCATCTAACATTTAAATGGAAATTACTTACCTTTTAGTAGCTAGGCCGAATACCCTCTTGAAAGCTCTCAAAATCGCCAATGGAGGAGAAGAAAGTGGTGAAAAATGGTTGAGTCCCGAATTAAATGGGCTCAGTGCCTTCAGTGACCTCGCACCTGCTAGCCACTGGTCGCACCTGCGAATTTTGGCAAGGAGCATGGGGATACCTGCGGTAGAAATTCCGCACCAGCAGACCCGCTCCTACGGAGAAGGGTCCGCACCTACGAAGGTAGGACTTTCCTCTTGGGAGTCGCACCTGCGAGGCCTCGACCACAGGAACGGTCTCGCACTTGCGACCTGGGCAACCGCACCTGCGGTCACACCAGACCTGGTGCACCAGCAGCTGAAACTACTGGTTTTTGGCCCCGTTTGGTGTCCGGGAGTTACCTGGGCCCACCCGAGTCCCCGTGCAAATATACCAACAAGTCATAAATAATATTAAGGACTTGCTCAAGCCTTCGGAACACCCAAAACCACGCTAAAACTCAAAATCACTCCTCAAAACCCCTAGAATCAAACTTAAGAATTTTCAAGTTCTTGAATTCGGTTTCAATGCGCCGAACCGGCCTATACTACTCGGAATGACACCAAATTTTGCAAGCAAGTCATAAAGGACATAACAGAACTATTCCCGGTCTCGAAATTCCGTTCGGACCTCGATAAATCAAAAACACGTTTTAAACCAAATTATGATTTTAAGGAAACTCTATTTCGCTATTTGGCGACGAAACGCTCCCGGGTCATCCAAAACCCATTTCGGACATACGCACAAGTTTGAAATCATCATACGAAGCTACTGGAATCAGCGAAACTCAATTTCGAGGTCATTTACTCCGAATGTTGACCGAAGTCAAACTTGGCCTTAAAAGCCAAATCTTAAGGAACCAAGTGTTCCTATATTATCCTATACACTTCTGAATCCCGAACCACCCGTCCCCACAAGTCATGAATCACTGAAAGCCGCTACAGGAATTCTTATTTAGGGGAACTAGGTCCGAATAAGCAAAACAATCGGTCGGGTCGTTACATTCTCCACCTTTTAAACAAATGTTCGTCCTCGAACGGGTCTAGAATCATACCTGAAGTGTTGAATAAAAGTGGATATCTGCTCTGCATGTCCTCCGCGGACTCCCAAGTCACATCCTCAACTGGTTGGCCTCTCTAGTGGACCTTTACCGCAGAAACTCTCTTGGACCTCAATTGGCGGTCCTGTTTGTCAATAATGGAAACTGGCTCCTCCTCGTAGTCAATCTCTCATCCAACTGAATAGATCTGAAATCAACCACGTGAGAGAAGTCGGGATGATACCTCCGGAGCATGGATACATGAAAGACCGGATGGACTCCCGATAAGTGGGGAGGTAGAGCAAGCTCATAGGCAACCTCTCCAACACGCCTCAATACCTCGAAAGGACCTATAAACCTCGGGCTCAGCTTGCCCTTCTTCCCAAATCTCATAATGCCCTTCATCGGCGAAACCTTCAGCAGAACCTTATATCCCTCCATAAATGACACGTCATGTGCCCTCTGATCCGCGTAGCTCTTCTGTCTGGACTATGCTGTGCGGAGCCTCTCCTGAATCAACTTCACCTTTTCCAAGGCATCTCTCACCAGGTTCGTGCCATATAACTTAGCCTCGCCAGGCTCAAACCACCCGATAGGAGAACGACATCGCCGGCCATATAAAGCCTCAAATGGAGCCATCTCAATGCTGGATTGATAACTATTATTGTAAACAAACTCGGCCAAAGGCAAAAACTGGTCCCACTGACCCCCAAAATCAATCACACATGCTCTGAGCATGTCCTC
>ML426508.1:0-104208 GCA_005239525.1 Nicotiana knightiana | reverse complement strand
AGTTTTATTGCCTCCTGAGTGACGTTTGGCTGCCTCTGTGTTTTGCAAATTGACAGGAAGTTCTTCAAATGCTGCTGGGGGTCTTCGATGTATGACCCTGAGAATAGTCCCTTGTTCTGCAACAAGTGCAACATATTATTTGTAATCTGGAAGGACTCGGCCTGTATTTGAGGGACTAGTATCGCATTGGCCAAATTCTCTGCCGTGGGTTGTGCCCAGTCATATAAAGGATCCTCTGCCCCTATCTGCGCAACTGGGCCTACCACAACATCCCTATTGTTGTTCCTGTTGTTTGGATCNCTGATAAGACTTCAACTACTTCACCAGTTCTCGATGAGTTTCTATGCATGCACCTGTACAACCAAGTTAGCAAACGTTAAACTTTCAATGTATAAATGAAAATTGAAGAAAATTGACTATATTTCAGAATTTTGTATTTCCTCCAACTCCAATTGATAACACCATTAGTTCCCTGGCAACGGCGCCGAGATTTGATCACGCTCAACTATGTCTTATAGAAAGACTAAACGGGTGCTGCAAATATAATCCGGGGTATTACGCCCAGAGTCGATCCCACAGGTACGTATCAATCAAGCCGTCAGAATATAAAACTTTTACTTAATCAATTTTCTCAAGACTTTTGAATATCAATTGGTGATATTTTACTATTTCTACTGACAAAATTAATAAACTAATGATTAACTAACAATATGATGTAAATAATTATAATAAAAGTCTAAGGTTATGGTTTCCCCCGTCGGTGAACTTGCTTCTTGGATACTTCTTATAGTTTGATTAGTTGTCTCTATCAATCATGAACACTCTATCTACCATAAATCTCTCTCAAGTAATTATGATAATTTACTAGACGCACTCTCTCAAGTTACACTAGCTAGATTGCACCCGAAGTATCGTTATCTCTAATCCAACCTCTAAACCCTCGGTTATGACTTTCGTCTATACTCTGGGAGTGGTGTTGTTCAAACAATTACCTAAATATGCACTCTCTCTCAAGTAGATACATAATAAATAGGCACAGCTAATTGAGGGCCCTTCAATCAACTACAACAAGAACGTAGTTGAACAAATAGAGTTTAATCAACCAATCAAAGCTATATTAATATCACAATAAGTTCATCCCCCAACGGGTTCCACCAAAACCCTAGATTAAAGAAATTAGCTAATCATGCTCATAATTATCAACTCCAAAATAACTTGCATAATTAAACTACAAAGTAATAAATAAAGGATGTAAAAATCAATGTTTTACTTTGCTGAGTAGTATTCCACAAGATTCTCTTGTCTCTAATGGCATCTCCCTTCAAAGTTGTATTTTTGGGTATATTTATATGTTTGGGACAAACCCTAAACGTGTTGGATACTTCTAGTCAAACCGGGAAAGACTTAAAATCTTCAAAACTCAGACTGGGCCAGAGCAGGGACCAGGCGTTACAGGCCAAACGCCTGGCCAGGCCTGGTTTTATCTCCCAAACGCCCCCAAACGCCTGGTCCTAGCAGGATTTACAGCCCAAACGCCTGGCTAAAACCTGGTATGACCAGGCTTTACAGCTCAAACGCCCAGCTATAGCCGGGTTCACTCCTTTTTGACTCTTGAGCGTATTTTTGACGTTTATGCATCCATTTAGCTCGGTTTCCATATCCAATTCACCGACACATGAAATGGACTCCATTATGCACATACGAAGTGTATTTTTATCATTAACGCACATAAAATGTAAGGCACATAATGCGTTAAACCATGAATTCTAGCCACACATCAGAAAGCGATGTGGTCATCCCACATTCTGCGGTGAATGTCTTGTCGGTATTAACCTCTTTGGAGATGTTCCATGAGCGAGAGTTGAAGTAATAAATTGCAACCTTCGAAATGCTTTGCTCTTTGTTGACACCTTTCCAAGGCCCGATATATGTCTGCAATGATCATAGGCACAATGCTGAAGTCTTGCCCATTTTCCCCTTCCATTATGGTCTTAGTTACTATGGCTAGCCTGGTATGGATCCTTTCCTTCTTCATCGGGAACATGATCAAACCCAAAAAGCAAACCATAAACACGAACACCCGGCGATGGACGTGTCCCAGAGAGGTGATAGCAAACTCGTCATGGTAAGTATGGTATGATTTGCTGTAGCCACCTTTCGTACAAGTAGTCAAAAGGAATGTATGAATCCTCCAAACATACCAATTCTGCATCCTTTTTCAGGCCCATCATTTTGAGGAAACTTTTTCTTGTGCAGTTCTCAGGCATCAAAAACCCTGGAGTTTCCCATACTAGGTTAGCCAGCCCTCCTATCTCTTCTATAAAAGGCGTCATTTTGATGTTCCCAAAGCGGAACACGGACCTTTCACGATCCCAGAATAGGGTAGCAGCCTCTATTATCATTTTGTTAGGCTGGATTTCTAGGAGAGATGGTAGGTTACCCAAGTGTTTCCTGACGATAGCTTTGTCTCTAGAGTGTAGATCCTCCCACCAACTCAACAATGTTGGGTGGATATTGGAGACCATGCCGAATATGGGGACTTCGTGCCTCATTTTTCTGCAAAGCAAATAAGGTTAGACCCTTACCCCCACCATACTCGACTATTTAACGTTAATAATTAGCAGGAAGCATTTAGTTCTCCAAATAAATGCACAGAACGTGAGGGCGTCCGTTTGGGTTTAGGGAAACCCAGTGGACTTTTGGATAAGGCTATCTTAAAAGCTATCGTGCGGATGACACTTTAGCTCGACTAGGTCTGACCATGATGCATGCAACAATGCAATAGAGTAAGGTTTTTATGGGGTTTTAGACCAGTACCCTTGAGTGGACAACTCAAGGGGGAAAGACACGAAACCATCGACTGCACCGCTGATCGACTAGTTTTACCGCAAATAAGCCTTTCCGAATTTAGTGGGTAATAATATAGGAAGAGCACAACAACTCATCAAGCGTTGCTATAGTATTTTGTTTGGCACGAGTGGAGTATGAATGTTGAGCATGATTATGCAATAATAAGTATTAAAACAAGTTGTCACGTATTTGCACGTTAAAGAAAGCGGTAAAAACAATAGCAATGATTTAAAGCAGTTACAAAAGAAAAAAAAGAGACATGTCAGTTTCGTCTTTGAGGAAAATTAAATACCTGAAGTAAACAATTAATTGCATGTAAAGGGAAGATGAAAGGGTTCAAGTATTTAAACAAAAAAGGCACAAATTCACGAAACAATTTGAAATGGTAAAAGCCGGGATATCCCCAGCAGAGTCGCCATGCTGTCGCGCCTCCCTTTTTCCCCAAGCGCTCCTTTCGGGTCCCAGTTGAAAGAGGTTTATGACATTGGCTGAGACAAATTGTTCCTTTTGAGAAAGGGGTTTGCATATTTTGAAGAGTCGCCACCTAACGATTTTAACGGTGCGTTAGGGCACCTAAGGGGTTCAATTACAACTACATTACTAACCAGAGATTGGGTAAGGGCTTGAAATTATCCTAAGGGGAAGGTGTTAGGCATCCTTCAGGATCCACAAGTGTGGTTCCCAGCCAAATGGTTTTTGTGAATTTGTACGACGTAGCAAACAAAAAAATAAAGGCTCAAATAAGAGGGATTTAAGTCTTAAGCATGCAAATGTTTGAAAATAGTAAAGGAGATTAGATTTTGAAAGGATTACAATCTAAGCATATAAAAGGTATCCTAGGTTTATAATAATATGGATCACATCAATGCAATACCCGGTAATCACTCCTCGAAGAGGGGCTACACGTGGTATTAGCTCACCGGTCATCATATCCATATTCTACCCTTTCCCAGCCCGTGAAAGCAACTAAATCGAGTGTTGGTCTCGACCTTTACTGCCTGCTGTTACCTGTCCCTTCCTATCAGTCCCGGAGGAAATTAGGACTCCTATCCTAAAGGAAGTGTTAGGCAGACCCTCAGGTTTTAAAGGTGAAAATGTTAAGGCGACATATATTAAACAAGTAGAACTGCAGATAAGGGGGTAGCACATAAACAGGAAAGGTCTCAAAGACCTCCACAAAACGTGCACATAAACATCATGTCTCATACAGAATTAAGGTCCAGATTCAGATCCTACGCATGGTGTCTAAGTGATAATAGCAAAGACAGATTTATTACATAACTCAGAGAGTAAGTCTTGATCAGGCTTGCCTACTAGTTTTAAGCATGCTGACAGTTGAACTAATCACAAAGGATAGTTCTGGTTTTATTTCTTTAACTGATTTCCTAAGGCTTGCCTAGGTGTAAAATAACATACAACAGTAGTTAGACAAAGTGTTGCTAAGCGAGTATGAATGAAATCCTAAGACATGGTATCTAATGCACAGGTAGGGATGCAGAATACAGAAAGCTAAGCAGGATTTCTAAATGCACAATAAATACAACATTAAGCACGATTTCAGAATATGCGAGAGTGGCCGTTTATTTTAGTGTTGTTTACCTAGAAACATGATCTCTAAGTGCGCAGGCATGGTGAGACATGATTGCAGTTAGCATTATTTATCCTAGGACAGGACTTCTAATGAAGTTTCAGAACATGTTTACATGGACAGAATCACGTAATAGCAGTTTATTTAATTATTTGTCCTATATGCAAAATCTCTAAGTGAGGGCAATGAATGATGACATGCTGAAAGGAAAAACAGTATATATGAGCCTAAGTAGCATGATATCTAATGCATGGACACATGAACCTACACAAGATCTCTATTGCACAGATAGGAATAAAAATCTGAGTATGGTTTCTACCCTTGTAATAGCTAGGCATGCATAGTTACCCATCCCATTTCACTATCCAGCCCCCATGAGTTGTTTACAAATTATTACAAGCCATGAATTATGAATTACATAACCAAATAAAAAAGAAGAAGTTATTCTATAGGGAGCCTTCACTCAGGCCCAAATCTCCAAACCTTATGCCATGTGTTATTCATAGCCTTTTCACAGTCCAGGTGTGTCAATGTTCCCTAAGGACCTCAAGGGCTCCTGGACAATGCTCACACCCAGACCTAGTAACTAGGAGTTAAACATGTGCAGTGTGGAAATACCAGCCTTAGTGTGTCAGAGTTCAGAGGGAGCTCAAGGGTCCCAAAGCAGTGCTCACACTGAATGGGTGGAACTTAAGAATCCAGGAATAAAGTGAAGTGCAAGGGATGAGTTTTGAAAAGGTTTTGAAAGAGATTTAGTTGAAACATTTCATAAACCAGAGAGTCTGTTTAGTAAAACATATTTTTTTTAAAAAGAGAGTATAGTAATAAGCAACAGTCTAAACACATCATCAAAAAATGAGTTCATACATAGCCAAAGCACACAGAACCAAGACTGGTTTAGCCACGACAATCAAGGACACTGGGGGTGGGGACACATAGAACATTTAGCTGCAAACACAATAACCCAGCAAAGATATAGGACTGGTTTAAACATGCTTAGAAACTGCCGATACTGGCGTAGTCACAAAACCAGACATGAAAAACCACATAGAGGGGTTATAGGGATTTAGGGTAAATATACAACAAGTAGGAAACATTTAGTAGGTCATGCTCAGAAACACATATAAAGGGGGTATACTAGTTCAAAGAAAAGGGAAGACATAATAGCATGCTAGTGATGTATTTTAATTACAGGTTTCGCAAAAGAACCACTAATAGAAGCAACCAGAAACAGTAAGAACTGAAATAAATAGAGAATCATATTGTTGTTGGAGATTTGAATTTAAACTAGGACATACCAGTGATGAGGAGAGCAAGCAGAATGAAAAAAGCAAGAGATAGAGCATAATGGTTAGCCTTGGCTTGCAGCCGGCTAACAATTAGACAGTAGCAAATAGCACAAGAGAGAGAGAGAGAGAGAGAGAGAGAGAGAGAGAGAGAGAGAGAGAGCAGAGATTCTTTTAGTGTAAGAGATAGTTTTTGAACCCCAGTGTGCGTCCTTTGTTAATGAGAGAGTAGGGTACTTATATTTTTAAAACAGGCAGAAGCAATAAGGTAAAAAATAATAATTCATAAATGATTATAGAAATGTACCAATTAGAATCAGGTCAGTTGCGGTGACTTCCTATAATCAAGGAGTTTAAGATTCAAACGGTAATAAGCAATGCCAAATAAAGAATGAAACCATATGAGGTTGAATTAACATACAAGGAAACAGTTTAGCATATCACAAATATACAACATATAATAGAGTCTAGGTTCAACAAACTCTAATTAAGGAATGTTTAAGAATCAGCTTGCCAGCGTAATTAACTACGAAAAATAAGGTAGGGAAGGATGGAAATCAACAGGAAACCCTCAAGTGAGGTTCAGATTACTGGAAATTAGCATCAATTAGGGAAAGGTATCATGTATGACTGGAATACCACACACAGGAAAAATAATTTCAACATATAGAACAAGTAATTAGCCTAGGTTCAGAAAATCTAATTAAGAATCGATTAGACAGTAGAATTAATCAAATAAGACAAGTGAATAACTCGTGGATCAAAATCAGTAATGTATTACCCTAGGAGATCAATGAAGGACACCAATCCCAGGGAATCAATGACTCAAACAAGGACAACATTAACCAAAGGAAAATAACACGAATTAAATAAACATTGTTCAAGAAATCTGAAACCCTAGTAATCATAGTAGAGTAAAACCATATGAAGTTAGGGATTCATATGTATCACAGGGTAAACATGGATGTAAGCAGAAGAAGCAAGAAAATCAGAGACATATATGAACACCATAGGGTAAAGCATCAGCGAATCACAAAGCTCATGAAACACAGACACATATGCAAGTTATATCTTCACAGACAAAATCAGGGACTAGGGTTTAGGACACATGTAAAGAGATACTCCAATAAATCGCTAAACACAGTATAAATCTTAGGAGAATACTATAAAAATCATAGGAAAACCGTTTAAAGAAGGGGTCATGAAACCCTAGTTGAAAACGAAAAGTCATTTTGAGAGAACATCTGAAAATCTTTGAGAAAATATCAAAATAGCTTAAAATATACACAAATCTATCATATATCTAAAAGAATGGGGGAGTTTAAGCATTAGGGTTTCAAAGAGAACCCAGAAAGATGAGAGAAACCTCAAAAAATGCTACTAGTTTAAACCCAGAAGTTATAGATCTTACTCGAATGGCCGGAGGTGGCCGGAGAATGGTGAGCAAGGCCCAGGGGATAAGAGGATTCAACCTAGGTCTCTTGAATACATTAGAGATGGAAAACACCAGCGTGGGAGAACCACAAGAGGCTGGAGGGTGGTGAAGGTTTAAAGGTCTCCGGCGAAAAGGATGGCCAGAGAAGATGAAGAGATCCATCGGAACCTGAAGAGACAGGAAGTCTCTAGAAGAGACTAGAGAGAGAGAGAGAGAGTAGAGAGACGAGAGACAGTGAGAATGAGAGGGGTTCAGGGGGGTTAGGTGGGTTTAATTATGGTAACAAAAATCTGGGCCGTTGATCTAATTTGATCAACGACTCAGATTGGTTTGGGGTTGGGCTGGGTAGGATATTGTATTGGGCTTGGGGGGTCTGGGCTAGTTTGATTGGGTTAGGGACCAGTATTAATTTAGGCTAGAATTTAAATAAAAAGGGCTAATTGTTAAATACCCAAATAAAATTAATTAAAATAATTTATAAAATAGGTGATAATTGTAAAGATGAAATTGATTCTTAGTAAATTAAAATAAAATAATTAATTAGTATTTTAAAAAATAAATGACTAATTACTGGATAAAAATAACATAAAACACATGATTAGGCTATAATTGCAAAGTTATTGCAACTACGGCCAAAGAGTGCCAATCTGACTAATTGTGAAATAATTTTGTCTTAATAGGACCAAAAATAATACATTAAGTCAGGAAATATTTTTGAAATCATTTGTAATGTAATTTTGTAATAAATTATTAGAAATAAAATACTGGATAAATTAACAAAAATATGGGAAAATTATAGAAAAACACCCATTGCTATAAAAGCCTAATTTTGAAGGTGTATATGCAAATTAATAAATAACTTGAGAAAAAATTGGGTATCAACAAGGTGCCCTTGTCACAACATGTTTACGACTTCTTGCCTGAGGGTAATGCAATCTTCGATTTTTTACCCTCGTTCCTGGTGGAACTCATAGAGGGCTTCGTACATACTGGTGTTCGAGCCCGATCTCATCTTCGACGGCCACTTCACTTTCAGTCCGCGCTTCTCCAGGGCGTAGACTATCTCTGTAGGTGACACACAAAAATTGTGAGTAGATAATAAGAGAGGCATACCTCTTTCGTTCGGATGAGTTCCCTTCATTGGCCTGGATGGGCCTTTTTCATGTGGGGAGGAGGGCGGAGGCGCAATGGCTGTCCTGATATATGGTTGATGTCGTTCCCTGTTAGGTTGCAGAATTGGATGATCTCTTCTGGCGCTATCTCTTTGATCTTTTCTAGATTCAGCTTGCACTGAGATTAGTCGGTGAGTTATAATTTTGTTCAACGATGGAATATATGGCAAAATGTTTAAACAAGCTAATTATCAACTAAGATATATCCCTGAAATAAGTGAACATGATTTTTTTTTGTATAACTATCTGGTGTCTGATATCCAAGTCATCAATAAAAATTTATAGTCCTTTTCCTTTTTTGACTAACTTTATTAAGTAAAATAGCTACTAAGTATTTAATATTTTAATATTATCTAATGGACGTTGAGATTTCCTCGTAAGCAATAAGTCATTCTTAAAGCGTGAGGTTCAGAATTGAGATTATTTGTATTCATTGCGTGTTTGAATACGGTTGACTCATATCGTATTTGTTGTGCGTTTGAATATAATTGATACAAGTTGGTAATAATTAAACAATAGCAACTAATGAAAATTAGATAAACTATAGTTACTGGGCTCTAAACTAGTGCTTTATGAAAATTACTCTTCATGCAATTTGTCTAGGAAGTAGGATCAGAACTTCATTGAAAAGTTGTGGCTTGATAGTTATAAGCTTAATTTTGTTCTGTCTCCTATAAGTTGATTTATCTTGTTTGAGGACGAACAAAGGTTTAAGTTTGGGTTAGTGATATTGGACTTATTTCTATATGTTTTAATGTTAATTTACTCATATTTTAATCGTTTTTTGTGCTATTTGGTGTTAAAAATGACCAACACATGTTAATTATTGATTTTTAGACTAATTAAATTGTGTGTGATGATTTAGGGTGTTTGAAGTGCAAAAGTACGAAGAAAAATATGCTTTGGCTACAGGAGAAGAGGTTGGATGCAACTATGGAGTGCAAACATATAAAGAAACGATGCTCCGGCTATAGGAGAAGAGGCTGGATGCGACTAGAAAAAATGCCATTTGAAGCACCCTTAGTAGTGAAGTATCAAGAAATCATCCACCTTAGCATCCGCACCTAGGCACAACAAAGTTGAAAGAACGCATCCACCCTACAATCCGATGTTGAGAAGTTCAAGCCGAAGCAGTCGAAGCATCCAGCTTAGCTTCAATCCCTGAAGCCGACTCGAGAAAAGAAAAGGAAAACTTTGGCCCATGGCTTTTGTACGCAATATATAAAAGGAAAAACGCCTCTTTTAGGTAATCTAACACACTAAAAAGTGGAAAAAGCCATCACAATGTTCGAAAATCATAAATTTCGTCTTGAGTTTTTATTTTCCCCTTTTTTTTTATTAATTTTATGTATTCTTGGGATTTAATTGAGATTGCTACTATGACTATGTATGGCTAAACTCGTTTATTCTGGGGTTATGATTTTACATGAATGTTGATATTCAGAGATTGATTTGGCGATTTAATTTATCATATTGGGTTTTTCGTTCATATCCTGCTCAATTATTTTACGGCCTAGCTATCAGTGAAGTATATATGAATCTTGAGTTGAACTTGAATGAGGTAATTTTTTATTGGAATAGGATAGAATAGAGAGCGATCTTTAGTCATTGCGGAATTGATTTGCGAATACTTATAGAAATATACCTATTTGCCGTGCTTTGCCAATTGTGCAAGAAATTAATAATGCCTTTCTTTTTATCTCTAATCTCATAGAAATATAGGGGTTTAAATAAATTGAATAGGCGAGTAAAAGTTGTCAAATATCTCGAGTATTATTGTCTTTGCAGGTTAATAACCCAGATAAATTGATAAATCGAGTTGATTGAAGAATTCAACAGGATTGTTGTCCAACCATGACCCTGAAATATTATTTCTTATTGAATTAAAATCTTCGTGCTAATTGTGCTAGTTAATTAGTTATTCTTTTTTAATTGCAACTCTAGTTGGTAAAATTAATCAACAAAAATCACTTTGAAATTGTTCTTGACTCGATAAATTAGTATTTGCTTGATTTAGTTGATAATGAATCACAAGTTCTCATGAGAACGATACTCTATTCACTTTTTGTTAGTTGATTGACCGCGTATACTTACGTCATATGTTTGTCACAAATTGATGAATTTCGTGATAAAATCATAAAATTCTTCAAAATTTTGTGATGAATATTATGTGAACTCGTAAGATTCTTCATTTGAAATTTCTTTCACATTAATCTATCAAACAACTAAACTAATTGATTTAAATTTGTTATTTTATGGTAAAAAGTATTAATATTAAAGAAAAAAATAATTCACATCGTCCCAATTTGGGCCTTGAATGTAACCAGCCCAAATTGCCCCGTCTTTTTAGTTATGTCGAACCTTTCTAGAACCATCATATATAGTTTGACCACATTAAAAATAGTTGTGGAACCACCTTATCCAAATGGGTGTTCGTCCAGAAAAATTACACTATCTAGTTCGGTAAATTTTATTTTATATGTATATATTACTATATGTTGACTCCCCTTGACTTTTTCAGGTGCTTACTTCTTTATATCTTGACAACTCTTAGAGAAAATTCTGGATTCGCGCTGATCAAAAAAAGTTCCGGTAAAGCATATTGCCAGAATTTTGCATGACAGCATGCTTCAATATTCTAGCAGTGTGCTTCAAAATTCTGGCAGTTGCTTTAACATTTTCACTTTTAAAATTCTATTAGCGTCTTTCAAAATCCTGGCAGTGGATTTTCTTTTTTTCAAAATTTTTCTTAACGAGATCAAAATATGTACGGTGATACTAAATACTGTAATTCTATATAAATTGGACATGATGGACTCAGCATCCCGCTTACCCAAATTACAATTAGAATTGAGAATTTTCAACTATTTCATATCCATTTTTGTCAGCAATTGACAAGGTCCAAAGTCTGCATTCTTTTCATTTTTGAGCAGGAAAAAGCAATCTTTTTTATTCATTGGCGAAATATATTACCACAGAATAGAGTAAAAATATTACGGAATATCGATTTCCTTGACTAGTAATAATCTCTGTAAAAGTGGTTTCTAGTAATAATCTCTGTAAAAGTTAACTAAAAATATATTATAGGAAAACTAGTGTTGGTGATAACAAGTCAACGTCTGGGTGGATATTCACTTTATGTGGAGGAGTAATTTCATGGGCTTCTAAGAAACAGACGTGTATTACTCATTCCACAATGGAATCTGAGTTTATTGCTTTAGCAGCTGCGGGAAGAGAGGCATAATGACTGAGAAATCTATTATTAGATATAGAGTTGTGGCCACAACCAATGCCAGTTGTTCTCTTGCACTTTGATAGTGAAGCAACTATGTCTAAGACATTTAGCAAAATATATAATGAAAAATCTAGACATATTGCTTTAAGACATGAGTACATGACAATTAATTTTGGATTAATTATTACTGTTGTGTACATCAAGTTTTAGAGAAAATTCTGGATTTGCCCTGATTAAAAACATATTGCCAGAATTTTGCCTGACAGCATGCTTCAATATTCTGGCAACTGCTTTAAAATTCTGGTAGCATGCTTTAACATTTTCACTTTTAAAATTCTATTAGCGTCTTTCAAAATCCTGGCAATGGGTTTTTTTTTTTCAAAATTTTTCTTAACGAGATCAAAATATGTACGGTGATACTAAATACTGTAATTCTATATAAATTGGACATGATGGACGCAGCATCCCGCTTACCCAAATTACAATTAGAATTGAGAATTTTCAACTATTTCATATCCATTTTTGTCAGCAATTGACAAGGTCCAAAGTCTGCATTCTTTTCATTTTTGAGCAGGAAAAAGCAATCTTTTTTATTCATTGGCGAAATGTATTACCACAGAATAGAGTAAAAATATTACGGAATATCGATTTCCTTGAAATACACTAAAGTGGTTTCTAGTAATAATCTCTGTAAAAGTTAACTAAATATAATTTATAGGAAAGTAACTTATGCAAAAAAAGAAAAGAAAAAAATAAACAGCAAAATCATGGGACGCCATGCACATACGCACGTCAACTCTATCAACTTTGAATGCATCTTTGTGGCATATACAACATTGTAAAATATGAAGAGATTAAAAAAATATAAAAATGTCACACCTAAGATATGAACTTGTGTCAAGGGAATTAATATACATATATGCAATAAATTTTATTTTTACCCTTTTTGTAAAGTTTAATTTTTTGACTTAGGATATTCAATTGAACCTTCCATATTTGATAGTTGTTCAATGCGCGTTTTTTTTTATATTCTCCTCCCCTTTGATTTCCCCTTTGATCCCCTTTCTTAAAGCTATTACTCATTTGATGACTCCAACTCACGACCCTGAAATTGTAGGTGGAAGATGCTAACCATCGGAATAACCCGCTATTGTTCTATTCGTCTCTTAATAAATGCAAGAAGAGAAAATGGTCTTGCATGAAAGAGAAGAGCTTGTAAAGTTAGCTAAAGATGACCTGCCCAAAAATCAATACAAGGAAAGGACACCATCAATGGTGTAAAGACCTTTCCATAAGATGAAGGCAAGTCATCCTTGGCTACCAAATAAGCCTCTTTTCATCATGCTAGACTTCTCTTCTGTCTTCTGATCTCTCGATAAAGGATAGTCCGACGTACGAAGCATCATGCATTCACACGGTCCGAGGTCACATCCAAGAGGTATAATATAAGCAGCCTGCACTGATGCAAGTACTAGTGATTGATTCTATGAGTCGAACCCGCAACATATATGTCACAATTGCTCCAAGGGCTCTGTCTTGTTTCTGGATCTCATGGTAAATTAACAGAAGAAAAAGTCTAGCATGAACGAGAAGAGCATGTCAAGGTAGCCAAGGAGACTGCCTGAAACAAAAGTCAAAATGGTGTAACCAAACACCTTTTCAAATAATGGAGCAGGCAAGTCATCCTTGGCTAATAAACAAATATGACTCTCCTCTTCATGTAAATCCTCTCTTCTTTATTAAGATCATGATGGAGAACTAAACATCTCTCTAGCATATAGTTGCTTTATGTTTTTTTCCCTAATATTTCTTTGACTTTGTTCTCTCCAGCTACATCATCTGACTTCCCAAATAGGAATAAGTTCTTTTCATTTGCAAGGGCACTTGCACTCGGTTTATCTCCAACCAATGTTTTTAGGGGGAATGTAATATAGTGTCCACCTATAAGGTGCTCTAAAAGTACAATAGGTTTAGATTGTAATACATAAGGTTCGTTATATATATTATCGTTACTCAATAATTTCAGTCGTAGTTCAATTAATCTTTCTGTTTCCGTTACAAAAAGATTATCGAACGATATAATAAAGATTTTTTACTAGTTCTAGTCATTGTGTTTTTACTATTCACTTAATGGGCCTTACGTGACAGAATCTAAATTAGTCGGCTGGGGACATGGAAAAAAAGAAAGATAAGTCATTAGGAATATTGACTCTGTTATTAAAAATATCTGGTAAAGAGAATGTTGATCAAATATATGAAATTGAAGAATGCCACAAAATAAATGGAAAAGAGAAATAAATGCCATGGTGACCTGCCTGAAACCTAGAAAGAAAAGGACTGTACCATCAATATATATTAAATGAGCTTTCCAAAATGGTGCTGGCAAGTCATCCTTGGCTACCATCAGAAAACCGCTTTTTTTGTTAGTGATAGAAGAATGAAAAGGTCTTGCATGAAAAAGAAGAGCATGTCAAGATAGCCAAGGAGGCCTGAAACCAAAACAAAAATGGTGTAACCAAACACCTTCTTCAAATAATGGAGCAGGCAAGTCATCCTTGGCTAATAAACAAATATGACTCTCCTCTTCATGTAAATCCTCTCTTCTTTATTAAGATCATGATTACCATGTATCAAGTTAGCCATGTATTTATAGCCATAGCTAAAATAGTAATGGAGAACTAAGCATCTTTATGGCATATAGTTGCTTTATGTTTTTCCTTTTTATTTCTTTGACTTTGTTCTCCACATCTACATTATCTGACTTCCAAAATATGTTCTTTTCATTTGTAACGACACTTGCTCCTATCAGTTTATCTCAATTTCATTAGTTCATATGTGCAAGAGTTAGGTTTCCAGATAGAGTGTTAGGTTTCCAGATAGAGTGAGGAGAATAATGAAGGGCAAGTTACATATTTTGGTCAGTCGGCCAAAAATATTACATTTGCTATATATATATATATATATATAATACGTATATTATACATTGATATACAAAAAATATACATTTTGCAGGTAATTATTTTTGGGAGCGACCATACTGTGTAGCCTTTTTAATAATATAATAAATAGAAAGTAAACGAGCTACGCTGTATCAGTTGTGTTTTATGTCCTTGGGAATTTTGACTAATTATATGTTCTTAAAGAATCTGATAAATTCGAATATTGATAAAATATGTGAAATTGAAACTGTGGTAGAAAGAATAGAAAGAAAGCCATGCCACTAAATGAGGTATTGGGAGTGACACATCTAGTTGTTGTTTCCTCTATTATTTATAGCAAAAAAAGCAATCGAAATCTCGATAATAAAAGATATTGAGACAGATTAATCTGATGGGATATAATTTAACCAAAACAAATTGTATTTCCAATCCAATATTGGATCACTTTTCGCCAACAATTATTTAAACCTACTAAAAAAGGAAAAGTAAAGAATGAAAGGGTATTTGTATCCCCTCTAAGTCCTAAGCTTTTGTTTTTTCTAGTAAGTTTTGAAAGTGCAGGGGTGAATTGCATTTTTTCTTTCTGTTACGAGGTATTCGACTAAATTGCTTCCTAGTCGACTCGACTTTTGATAGGAGATATAAACTACATACAGAAAAGTAAACTGCAGAAAGTAAATGATACATGATATTTTATACTGGTTCGGGTTCAGAATGAATCCTACGTCCATTCACCTTGGGTTATAAGGGTGTTCTCTTTCAAGTATGATGTTTCTTGGTACATGTGGGTTGGTGTTGTTATACACCAACAACTTCTTCACTAGATTTTTTCGTCTCTCTCTTCTTGATACAATGCCTCACTAGTGATTTTTCTCTCTTTCTTATCTTCCTAGTCACACAATAAATCTAGAGTACACTATAATGTTTGTTTGAAGTATAACAAAGAAATTGATATTGGTTTGATCAAATTATATTCTTCCTTTGCATCTTTTGTTGTATATATAAGAATTGGGCTCCATTATTCACGGCGTGATAGTTCTATAGCTGAAGGGCAGCCCAAGGGAGTTGATTCTCAGAATCAATCAAGATGATTTTCGTCTAGAATAGAATTTTCACGACCCATTTGCAACACAGGGTTGGCATTTGTGAACCCTTGCAATTGTGAACCTCACAATTACAAACTGGGGCATCACAAAGCGAACAAACTGTTTGCAAACGCGAACCAAGGTGAAGTCTGGCATTCTTCGCAATTGCGAAAGGGTAGTCACAATTGCGACATCAGATCCCCTACTGTCGCCTTTGCAATTGCGATGCTGGTGCTCGCAATTGCGATACCTGAGCACCAGCAGCACGAGCAGTCAAATTGCAGTCCAAAAATATTCTGAAATATGTCTGAAACTCATTCGAGCCGTCAGGGCTCCAAACACAACATCCACACAAGTCTAATAATATCATACGAACTCGCTCACGCGATCAATACACACAAATAACATCTAAACTACTCATTAAACTCAAAAATGCGTGAAATTCAAAGTAATTTCAAGAACTTCTAGAATTACAACTAAGTGTCTGAATCCTTTCAAATCAACTCCGAACGCCGCCAAATTTTGCAGACAAGTTCTAAATGCCATAAAGGACCTATTCCAAGTCCCATCAAATTCCGAGCTTGATAGCTAAAAGTCAATCTACGGTCAAACTTTCCAACTTTAAATTGTCAAATTTCGATATATCAACGCAAATCAACCTACGGACTTTCAAAATTTATTTCGGGCATACACCCAAGTCCGAAATCACGCTACGAAGCTATGGAGCCATAAAACAAAGTTTTGGGGTCGTTTTCACAAAATTCAATATTTGGTCAACATTTTCAAATTTAAATTTCTAAGTCAAGAGTCAAGGGTCCAAATCAACCTGAAAGCTTCCCAGAACGAAATTAACCAACCCTCAAGTCATAAGAGCATAAACACACATGTGTGAAGCATGAAATGGGGAAAGAAGGCACAATTACACAAAACAACCAATCGGGTCGTTACAATAATGGAACTTCCTTTATTGAATCGTTGCTTCCTTGATTTCCTTTTCTTCGCAAGCCGTTGTTATTGAATATTCTTTGTGATGTGTGATTGAATATTCTCTATGGATCTTCTACACTGATTGATTGATATTCTACATTGATTGATTGATGCTTTCATAAATAGCTGAATCGAATATTTATTTTCCATAAAGCTCGCAATCACATTATATTAACTCTTCGACTCTTGCTTCTGGATCTTGACTTGCTTGTTTACCTCCTTGATTCTTGCTGTCAGATCTTTTACAATAATCTTTACAATGCTTGTGACTTTCTTCTTTGCGATTGATTTTCTGCAATTACAATTAAGTTATCATCTATCATTAAAACATATATATAACAATTCCCCCTTTTGATGATGACAAAAGAATATAATTCATTTTACTTCTCTATTTATAGATCCTCTTGATGTTAGAGTCCGTGGCTTTAGTCGTCTCCCCCTCAACTTGTTGTCAGGTACTTTGAGTCGACTACCCCTCATTTAGTTATCCAGAGAAACCAAAAGAAATTGTCTAAACAGCCAACACAGATCATCGACGATGGAAATAGGTAAGGGTGTTGCAGATAGCTTCTTTGAGGAAATCAAAGCTTGCGTTCATTGTGCCTGAGATTCCATCAACACGATCATGAACTTCCTTGAAAGCTTTCACTGCCTTTTTTGCAGTTTTCAGAATCATGACTCTTAGCTTGGACATGTCAAATCCTGTTTCCTTTGTAACTGCGTCGGTATATCCAACTAAGGTCTGGGTGGCCAGGAGTAGCTCTTTGATGGTAGTCACCTTGTCATCAAGTGCAACTATCTTTTCAAGCAACTCCGGATTGTTGGCAGCAGACTGAGAAGTATCAACCTTTACCTTGGAACTGGAGGTAATTACTTTGGCTTCAATTTCCTGCTTCTTTATCCAAGTACCATCCACAACAACATATCCCATGCTAACAAACGCCCTACTGTTATAACACTTGGAAATAGATACATAGGGATTGTTTGAGAGGGGGATATTGAAGGCCTCAAGGAGGTGAGTGATGACCATCCTGTAAGGTAGACTCAGATGATCTTCAACATATTCAATCATGAAATTTATTACACAGGATGATAGTTTCACCATGTGCTTTGTGAGAAGACAATATACCAAAAAGGTGTCCCTTTGAGATAGTGTTCTGTAGGAGCCTGTTCTGGGAAGAATGGCGGTGGCAACAATGTGGGAAAGAATAGGGGTTTCACAATTGATGTCACTGGGTCCTAATTGATTTGGCAGAGGATCAGACAGGGAATCAGCAAGACATTGTTTGGCTTGTTCAAACAATACTTCAAAAGCATCAGGCTAGAGTTTTTAAACAGAGCAGAGTAACCAGAACGTTTACACTTAAACAAAGAATCAATAGTAGACCAATCTAGAATGATACGCTGACCTAGACCAAGTGATTTAATTTTATCATATTTATGGGAATAAAGATTTGCATAGAACATACGAACAGATCTTCATAGACTTTTGGAGAGGTTAGGGCAAAAACTTTTCCCATCCTTGAAAAGTGAAAAAATCTTTTACCTTGCAGCTTAGGGCTTCCATCTCTTTCAGGATGATGATTCTTACAACAACAATTGACATTCATTTGAAGGTGATGAACTTGTCTATGTTGGGTGAATCCCAATAGTTCAATTCTGACACCAGCGCATTGTCCAGGTCTATCTTCACTTTCTTTGGGGAGAACACTTCTATTCCTTGTTTTGTGGGGCGCTTTCCTAGTGTCTTTTCTATTCGAGCATCATCAGAGAGGTTTTCTTGAGAATAAGAGAAACATCTCTGAGTGGTCAGTGCCAATAGTGACTGGTTCTGATGGTTGAGAAGGGGGTTTCCCTTTTGGCCGGATGCTTTTGTGGGTGGAAGCAAAGGGATTTTTAGAAGCTTTAGCCATTCGAGAGTTTTAGTGGAGGTTACACAGAGAAGACTTAGAGAAGAGGCAAACTTATAGAGATGGAGGGAGGAGTAAAGATATAGGGCTGAACCGACGTGACTGATGGGGCAGAGAAAGGAAACAGTCACGGGTAAATGATTCAGTTTCCATCTCGACAAACCAAAAAGGCGGAAAGAGTAATAATGTAGGTGCTTAATTAATGCTACATGCAGTAATAATGAGGTACACGGTACAACATATTTTTTTTACCAAAATCATTAAAACTCGCAGTCCTTGAAAAGTACCAAAATTTAAATGCCGTATTTTGAAAAAGTAATAATGCCAAGTAGATCCCTAAGTTTTTGGAATCAGTTCTCTAGAAGTGGCTTAGTAAAAAGATCAGATAATTGATTCTTAGTGCTAAGAAATGATACTTTAATATCACCGTTAAGAACATGATCTCTAATAAAATGATGCTTGAAATCTATATGATTTGCCCTAGAATGATGCACTGGATTTTTTGAAAGACAGATGACACCAGAATTATCACAAAAAAATTTAACAGTCGTAAAAGAAAGATCATATTCACTTAGTTGATGATTCATCCAAAGTAGTTGAGAACAACATTTTTCGATGGAAATGTATTCAGCTTTAGTTGTAGATAATGCAATTGATCCCTGTTTCTTAGTGTTCCAGGAAATAAGCAATTTTCCAAGTAGTTGACAGGTTCCCCTTGTGCTTTTCCTGTCATCTTTATCTCTTGCAGTTTCTTCTTCTGAAAAACCTTCAAGCTTAAAATTGCTAAGTCGTGGATACCATAATCCATGTGATGTAATTCCAATAAGATATCTAATTAATTTGTTTCAAAACTGTTAAATGTGATGCTTGGAACCTGGTACATCTGCACACACTAAATATTATGTCAGGGCGACTGGTAATTAAATAAATTAGAATTCTAATCATTCCATGATATTTTGATTCATCCACTGGTTTTCCTTCCTCATCTTCGTCAAGAGATGTAGTTGGAGTCATAGGAGTTCCAAGTGCCTTGGCATTGCTCATTCTGAATTTTTGTATCAGCTCCTTCGTGTTCTTTGTGTGACATATAAAGATTGCTTCATTTGTTTGATGAATTTGAAGTCCAAGGAAGAAAGTCAATTCTCCCATCATGCTCATTTCAAATTCACTATGCATGAGATGTGAGAATTCCTTGCACAGAACAAGGTTAGCACTTCCAAATATAATTTCATCAATATAAATTTGAATAATGAGATTTCTCGAAGATGACCTTTTGTTGAAGAGGGTAGTATCAATATTACCTCTTGAGAATCCTTGACTGACCAAAAATGAGCTTAGTCTTTCATACCAAGCTCTAAGTGCTTGTTTTAGCCCATAGAGAGCCTTAGTCAACTTAAACACATGATAAGTGTAACGACCCGACCGGTTGTTTTACTGTTTTATGATTTTCGAGGATGGTTAGTTTGAGAGTTGGAAAGGTTCGGGTCGAAATCGGAACACTTGGTTCCTTAAGTTGGTCTTAAAAGTCTAAGTTTGACTTCGGTCAACGTTTTGAGTAAACGACCTCGAAATCAGGATTTGACAGTTCTAATAGGTTTGTATGATGATTTTGTATCTGGGTGTATGCTCAGATCGGGTTTTGGATGACCTGGGATGGTTTCAGCGGTTAATATTGAAAGTTGGTTCTTTGAAGGTTTTGAAAGTTCTTTAAATTTAGTTTAGAGTAAGTTTTGGTGATATCGAGGTCCGAATGGAATTCTGAGACTGATAGTTCTGTCATGTTGTCATTTGAGACTTGCACGCAAAATTTGGTGTCATTCCGAGTTGATTTGATAGGAATCAGACGTGTGGAAGTCTTATTAGAAGTTGTTGAGTTCATGAGTCAATCCATGCGTTTTGGTGTCCGATTCATAGCTTTTGATGTTATTTCAGTGGTTTAATAACTCGAGTGAGTTTGTATGAGGTTATTAGACTTGTGTCGGTTATTAGTGTGGAGCCCCGAGGGCGCGGTGAGTTTCGAAAGTTCGGGAGGATGAGAAAACACTTCAGTTTTCTGTTGTTTATTGCTAGTGTTGCAGGTCTCGCAAATGCGAGAAATTGTTCACATTTGCGAGCCTCGCATTTGCGAGAAGAGCTTCACAATTGCGAAGAAGCTTGACCTAGGGCAGTGTTTGCATTTGCGACACTTGATCCACATTTACGACCTCAGCAGTGTTCGCATTTGCGAAACTTTCGTCGCATTTGAGATCTTAGTAGCTGAAGCCCAAGGTCCGCATTTGTGAGAGATTTTTCGCATTTGCGACCTCCGCATTTGCATACCTGGTGTCGCAAATGTGATAACAGAGACCTGTGCCCAGCTCAATTAATGCGGGACTTAGACCATTTATCTCATTTTCTTTCATCTCTTGGGCGATTTTTGGAACTTTTGGAAGAGGGTTTCACCTAGCAGTTTGAGGTAAGTAATTTATACACAACATGAGTTAAATACATAGAGTATGGGTAGATTAACATATAAAAATTTATGAAATCAAGGATTTAGATGAAGACCTAGGTTTTGGGTAAAAGTGGGATTTGACCATGAAAATGGTTATGGAATTTGATGAAAAACATATATTTGAGTTCATGGGGTTATGGGTAACACATTTCTTCGAAAATTTCCGGAATCAGGGCACGTGGGCCCGTAGGTGAATTTTAAGAATCCTACATTTAAGGTTGGGTAACCTCTCTAATAGTTCGAATATGAACTTTTGAGTATGTATTGATTAGTATACACTATTTGATTAGTTTTGGGTTGATTCGGCACCGAATTGAGGGTGTGAGCACATTCTTGGACTGGGAAGTAGGCCTTGAGACGAGGTACGTCTCTTTTTTAACCTTGTAAGAGATAATTAATCCCATAGGTGAACTTAATCAATATGTGTTTCTATTAGTGGGGGGCTACGTATGCACGAAGTGGCGAGAGTCCGTGCGTAGCTACTATTCATGCTTATGTCCAGGTAGACTTAGGTTTAGACCATGTTTTGTCGATACCGTTGTTTATTTATGCTTACTAATTATTGGATTAAAGCGGAGGTTGAGGGTTTAAATATTTCAAAGGTTCCTAGTTGAATTTGTTAATTGGATAAGAATGGAGCGATATTATGATAACTTGAGAAAATCTATGTTCAACCACTTCGCAAAAATATTCCGCGAGTGGGGTAAATTTCCACTACTCTCATGGGAGCGGGTCATTCGTCTCGGCAAGATTTATTGATATATTATATGGTTCAGGTCGTTCAACCCTCGGAAGTGCACAATATATTATTATATATATTTGGATCGGGCCATACGTCCTCGGCATAACGCGTGCGTAAAGATATTGGGACCCTTTTTATATTTATATTGTTTCACGGACTTGAAAGGTGAAAGGAATATTTGGTTCTTACTTGAAATGAATGATTGTTTACTTAATTCCTACTTTGAGTTCTATTACCATTGTATATTTCATGCTTAATTAGAACTTCATATTATTATGTTTTTGGCACATAGTAAGTGTCGAAGTCGACCCCTCGTCACTATTTCTTTGAGGTTAGACTAGATACTTACTGGGTACATGTTGTTTATGTACTCACACTTTACTTCTACACTTGATGTACAAGATCTGAGGCAGGTGCATCTGGTTATCAGTCCGGCGCGCACGCTTGACTGTTGGTTCGAGACTACACGGTGGGCTACCCTTTCGAGTCGTTCACTAGCAACTGGAGTCTCTCTTTTGATTATTTTATGTCTATTCTATTTCAGACAGTAGAGTAGAAATATTTTGTATATTTTGCTAGTAGCTCACATACTTGTGATACCAGATCTTGGCACACACTAGTAGACTTATGATTTTGGTTTTATCCTTGTTTATGGTAATATACATTTAGCCGTTTTCGTTTGTTAATTTAAATTTGTTTCTTACTAAACCTATTAAATTAAAGAAATACATTTACTAACAAGTACTTATTAAAATGGGAATTCACTAGGTTTCTCATTGTTGGCTTACCTAGCAATGGTGTTGGGCGCCATCACAACCTAAAATGGAATTGGGTCGTGACAATAACAGAGCTTTGAGTTTTCAAATCTAGGAGGTTGTTTAACATAGACCTCTTCATCGATGAAGTCATTTAAAAATGCACTTTTAACATCCATATGAAATAATTTAAAACCTTTAAAAGAAGCATATGCTAGTAAAATACGAAATTCTAATCGTGCTACTAGAGCAAATGTTTCATCATAGTCTACTCCTTCCTGTTGAGAGTAGCTCTAAGCGACTAGCCTTGCTTTGTTACGGATAACTTTACCTTCTTCATTCAGTTTATTTCTGAATACCCACTTTGTTCCTATGATTGCTACGTTTGCTAGCTTGCGCACCAATGTCCAAACTTGATTTTTTTTCAAACTGATCAAGTTCTTCTTACATAGCATGTACCCAACTTGAACAGAGCTTCATCAAATTTATTTTGCTCGAATTGGGATATGAGAGAAATGTTAGCCTTTTTATTTATAGATCCTCTTGTTTTCATTCCATCAATTGGATTTCCAATGATAAACTTCTGAGGATATTCAGGATCGCTTCTCCATTCGTTTGGTCCTTATTCAGTACGTTGAGTCGACTCATTTTGAGGTTGATCATGCTCACTAACGTCTTCATTAGTCGACTGTGGAATTTCATTTGCACTGTCAGTAGATTCTTTTGAAATCATTTGTTCACGAATCTTTTCTTGATTTTGACTGGTCTCTTCTCGACGATGGATCTCCTAGACAGTTTTCTTGAGGGATTTAAGTTTAAATAAAAAGGGTAAAAAGATTTTCTTTATAGGTAGTGTAGTAATTCCCCTTTGGTTTTTCTTTATGCCGCGTTTCTTTTCCAAGGGTTTTGTTTGAACCGGGTGGAGGTAGTTTTATTTTTTTTAGGAAAGGATCCATTGTGATGTGAATTGAATTGAAGCAATATCTCTTGACTTTGTTATGCCTTGAGAAGAATGAGTACTTTGGTTGTGACGCGTAGGTTCACTTCTTGACTCTTGTATAAGTACCTTATATTGTATAATCTTAAATCTGCTTAACTGCTTTGACTAGAGTGTCTTGATGAGTCCAATCCTGAGTGAGTTTTGTGCCATGTGTTTGTGAGGTTTATATGTTATTCTGTGCATTGCATTTGATGTCTAGAACTTGCCCCGTGTGTTTGCAAAGCGAAATAGTAATTTTGTTCAGTCTTGGAAGTCATATAGGCGTTTCTTTGTTGAGCCAAATATATATATTTTACCCGCCTAATTGTTATGTATTGTAGTTAACCCTGTTGAGCCTGTAATCATGTTTCTTTGGCAACCACATTACAATCCTTACCCATTTGTTTGAATTAATCATCTATTTGAACCTTTTCACCTATCATAAGCACTTGAATTGTTATGAACTTTGTAAAAGTTAAAGTGTGGGGTAGTTGGTTTGGCTTTTGTGTGGAACTAATGAAATAAGGAGAAAGGTGCACTATTTTGAAAAAAGTAAGAGCCACTTGAATTGGAAAATAAAAAGAAAAAAGAAAAAAAAATAGCTGTATTGATGTGAAAAGTATTCCATGATAGTGGTGACTCTTGATGTAATTGTGCTTAAATAAATATAGAGTTAATGTACATTGATGTGAATGTGGAGTTTTGGTTTGACATAAGGATGGTGTTTGAATGTTAAAGTATATGTATTAAAGTGCTTAGGAAGGTGTAGTCACTCTTATATCCAAATGTATCCTACCCGACCTGCATCTTACATTACAACTAATGAAAGACCTACTTGATCCTAGACTGAATGAGCTCAATTAGTAGAGTAGTACACTACGGGCAAGCCTATGGTGCATCTTTTGTAGCATATGAATGTTATTTCTGAGAGTGAGTGAATTCTTTCTATCTTAAGTTCCTAATTGCTCCTAAATTTTATTGTGTATTGGAATACTCTCTTTTATTGTGTGAGGGCACTTGATTCATGAAGGAAAGGTAATGTCATTGACCTCTATATTAGAGTAGGTGAGTGAATTGTGTAATAATTCATGGTACTTGTGAGTCAAATCTTGAGGTGAAGGTGTTACACCCTTGTGCCTAGTTTATTTTACAGATTCTTGGTATAATGAATTAAGGGAATCACTTAATAAGTTGTGTCTATAAGTGTAGTTTCATTGCTCGATGACGATCTATGTTTAAGTGTGGGGTATTGATGTAGGGCTATAATTCCATAGTTTCGTACATTAATTGCCTTGAATTTTACATGCTTTAATGATAAATTACACTTTATTTGCACGCAATGGAGTCTATTTAATGTGTAGGTGAACTGGAGATGAAAGTAGAACAAAAGGGATACTTAAACATTAAAAGTGTGTGCCAGAACAATGAAAGGAGAGGCCAGGCAAAAGTCAGCTCAACCAGGCTTTAGCTTGGCGAGGCCAGCCAAAGGCCAGCCAAAGGCCAAGTCCATTCCGAGTTTTAAAGCTTTATTTCGACTCCTAAATTGACTGGGACTTGATGTAACGACCCAACTAGTTATTTGGGAAATTTAATCTTCGTTCGGTGGTGTAAGGTCTTGAACAGATTCACATTGTGTATATAGACCTGCGTGTGTGGTTGGATTCAGTTACTAGATAATCCGGAGTCGAATAGGAAGGAAAATTTCAATTTTTGAAGCTTAAGTGATAGAAGTTGACCGAAGGTTTGACTTTTGTGTAAATGGCCTCGGAATGAGTTTTGGATGATGCCAACAACTTCGTATGATGATTTTGGACTTAGGCGCGCGTCCAGAATTGGTTTTGGAGGTCCGTAGAGTAATTTGAGGTAATTCGGCGAAAGTTAGAATTTCGGTGATTTCGGCCAATAGGTAAAATTTTGATATCGGGCTCGGAATGGAATTCCGAGAGTGGTTGCAGGTCCATTGTGTCATTTATCACTTGTCTGGAAAATTGGCGTCATTCCGGGTCGAATTGATAAGTTTCGGCACGAGTTTTAATATTTGAAGATTTGAATATTTATAAGTTTGATTTTTGGTTTGATTCATTGTTTTGGTGTTGTTTTATGTGATTTGAACCGCCCAATTTTTTCTTCTACGCGTTTTCACTCCTCATCAAGCGATCTCGAAGGTCTATAAATTTCATTCTCCGCTTTCGCATCTCGTACTCATGCAATCGCATAGTAGAAGAGCATGGCCTTGAGTCAGAACATGTTACTCTCTGGGATCGCCACATATCACCCGCATTCGCATATCCACCCCCTCCTCCTGTTCTGCGATCACACTATTTTTCACGCGATCGCGTATTACAACTTGACCATTGGCCATTTTTCCTTCTATGCGATCGCATCATTTTGTCCGCGATTACATTGAGAAAATAGCTGGGCAGATTATAAATCTTGAAAATCGAGGGTCTCACCATTTTTATCAGATTTTGACTTCTAGAGCTCAGTTCTTGGCGATTTTTGGTGGGTTTTTCACGAAATTCAATTGGTTGTTTTAGTTGATTTTGAGCCGTCCGGAGGTCTTTTCGCCCGAGAAGTTCATTTTAGAGTACCGGGTTGTCGTCTTCGAGGTAAGTATCTTTCCTAACCTTGTGTGGGGGAACTACCCCTTAGGATTTGAGTCTTCTATGTTTATTGTAGCCCGTGTACGCGAGGTGACGAGTGCGTACTCGAACTTGAAGTTTGGCCTTTTAGGATTCTTAGGTCCTTATATCCCCTGTGTATGAAGTTATAATGGCTATGATTGAGTTCCTAATTTCTAGTTCCATCTCTTCATGCTTAAATTAGAATTACTTGCTTTTAGATTTCTTTTGTTGTTTAATTGATCTTAATTGACTTGATTGAAGATTTTACCTCTTCTATCATCATGCTATATTTTTCTTCATAAACTGCCTACTTAGCTAAAATTTGTATTACCTCGCCCTATAATTGTTTAGCAGTAATTGGAGTATTATATGTTGGTGCCAAGCATGCCTGTGCATCGTATATTGTGATTGATATGATCTTTCATTAAGAGCTACATAGGCCTTACTACGTAGGCCTAACTTGATGATTCCTATTGCGGAGCATTGATTCAAGTTGAGATTTATTTTGTGAAGCTAATTAATTAAGCAAGATTGATTATATCTGTTTCCCTTGCCGGGATGATATTGTTTCCATTGTTGACTCCCTTGCCGGGACAGTATGGTTTCTACTATTGTTCATGTTGTTGATGATATTGTTTCCATTATTGACTCCCTTTCCGGGACAATATGGTTTCTATTATTGTTCATGTTGTTGATGATATTGTTTCCATTGTTGACTCCTTGTCGGGACAATATGGTTTCTATTATTGTTCATGTTGTTGATGATATTGTTTCCATTGTTGACTCCTTGTCGGGACAATATGGTTTCTATTATTGTTCATGCTATTGATGATATTGTTTCCATTGTTGACTCCCTTGCCGGGACATTATGGTTTCTATTATTGTTTATGCAGTTGATTCCCTTGTCTGAATGCTATCATTTCATTTGTTTGGGTGAGAAAGAGTAAAGCACGAAGGGTGATGCTGTGCCATTTCATTTACATTATCATGTGAGGAAAAAAGAGTGTAAAGAACGAAGGGTGATGTCGTGTCGTCGTTTATATTCATTATCATGTGAGGAAAGAGTGTAAAGCACGAAGTTTGATGATGTGCCATATTATTGAAATTAAAAGAACGAAGGTTGATGCCGTGCCATATTATTGAAATTAAAAGCACGAAGGGTGATGTCGTGCCATATTATTGAGAGTAAAAGCACGAAGGGTGATGCCGTGCGTGATATTATGAGTGAGTGCTAATGCACGAAGGGTGATGCCGTGCTATACTTTTGTGAGTTCATGGAACGAAGGGTGTTCCGTGCAGGTCAGGATGAGGGACATGCATTATTATGTGATATTTGTTTTCCCGTGTATACGTATGCCCTTACTTTGAGTTGTTATTGTTGTACTTACATATTCGGTGTGACTTATTATTATTGTCCTGTATTTGACCTTTATATCAATTGTTGTTGCACTGTCCATGTCTTTTACTTTCTTAATTTGCTTTATTTACATGCCGTATCTGTTGATTTCTATCGGGAGGACAAGAGTAAAATCACGAAGGGTGATGCCGTGCACTTGTTCCATTGGAAACTAAGTTTGATAGACCACTATTGGAAAGGTATGTTTTTAAAAGCTTTTGTTTGAAGGGGATTACGTTTAAAGATTTTTCTCCTGCACAATATATATGTAGATCGGAGGAAGTACCTTCCAAAGGAAGTTTTCTATTTAAATTGATTACACTTTAAGGTTTTCAATATAAATTTGTGGGTGAAGGGTTGCCTTCGAAGAATTGGCTAAATTGTCGGAGTTGTTGACTAAGGTTTGAGGGGGAAATTATTGTAGTGCCGAGCTACCATCATGCTATATTTTTATGAAATCAAGCGTTTAGATGAAGATTTTACCTCTTCTATCATCATGCTATATTTTTCTTCATAAACTGCCTACTTAGATAAAATTTGTATTACCTCGCCCTATAATTGTTTAGCAGTAATTGGAGTATTATATGTTGGTACCAAACATGCCCATGCGTCGTAAATTGTGATTGATATGATCTTTCATTAAGAACTACGTAGGCCTAACTTGATGATTATACATGTTGATGGTATTTTCTTGGCATTTCCTATTGTGGAGCATTGATTCAAGTTGGGATTTATTTCGTGAAGCTAATTAATTAAGCAAGATTGGTTATAGTTGTCTCCCTTGCCGGGATGATATTCTTTCCATTGTTGACTCCCTTGCCGGGACAGTATGGTTTCTGTTATTATTCATGTTGTTGATGATATTGTTTTCATTGTTGACTCCCTTGCTAGGACAGTATGGTTTCTATTATTGTTCATGTTGTTGATGATATTGTTTCCATTGTTGACTCCCTTTCCGGGACAATATGGTTTCTATTATTGTTCATGCTATTGATGATATTGTTTCCATTGTTGACTCCCTTCCCGAGACAATATGGTTTCTATTATTGTTTATGCTTTTGATTCCCTTGTCTGAATGGTATCATTTCATATGTTTGGGTGAGAAAGAGTGTAAAGTCTGAAGGGTGATGCCGTGCCATTTCATTTACATTATCATGTGAGGAAAGAGTGTAAAGCACGAAGGGTGATGCCGTGCATCGTTTATATTCATTATCATGTGAGGAAAGAGTGTAAAGCACGAAGGTTGATGCCGTTCCATATTATTGAAATTAAAAGAACGAAGGTTGATGTCATGCCATATTATTGAAATTAAAAGCACGAAGGGTGATGTAGTGCCATATTATTGAGAGTAAAAGCACGAAGGGTGATGCCGTGCGTGATATTGTGAGTGAGTGCTAATGCACGAAGGGTGATGCCATGCCATACTTTTGTGAGTTCATGGCACGAAGGGTGTTCCGTGTAGGTGAGGACAAGGGACATGCATTATGATGTGATATCTGTTTCCCCGTGTATACGTGAGCCCTTACTTTGAGCTGTTATTGTTGTACTTACATATTCGGTGTGACTTGTTATTATTGTCCTGTACTTGACCTTTATCTCAATTGTTGTTGCACTGTCCATGTCTTTTACTTACTTAATTTTCTTAATTTACATGCCGTATCTGTCGATTTGTATGGGGAGGACGAGAGTAAAAGCACAAAGGGTGATGCTGTGCACTTGTTCCATTGGAAACTAAGTTTGATAGACCACTACTGTAAAAGTATGTTTCTAAAAGCTTTTGTTTGAAGGGGATTACGTTTAAATATTTTTCTCCTGCATAGTATATATGTATATATATGTGGATCGGAGGAATTACCTTCTAAAGGAAGTTTTCTATTTAAAATGATTACACTTTAAAGTTTTCAATATAAATTTGTGGGTGAAGGGTTGCCTTCGAAGAACTGGCTAAATTGTCGGAGTTGTTGACTAAGGTTTGAGGGGGAAATTATTGTGGTGCCGAGCTACCATTGTTCCTTTTTACTTTGTTGTGGTTTCCGCTTTTGATTCGTACTTCTGTCCTTTCTTTTGTGTAATAGTACGATGTTCCGCTGTTATTTGCAGTATTTTCCTTCCGCTTTGTACTTGTTATGTTGTTAATTATATCATGTAGTCATTAGACAAATGTCATGTCATGTCATTCCTATACTTATGCCTGTTTAGTTTATCGGACTAGTGGGTGTCTTGACTAGTCCTCGCCACTGCTTCGCTGGGGTTAGTCTTGATACTTACTGGGCACCGCCGTGGTGTGCTCATACTACTCTTCTGCGCATTTTTGTGCAGATTCTAAGTTTTGCATAGCCGTCCGATTGATTGTTAGTAGCGCGGTTGCTGTTGTGGAGACTCAAGGTAAAACCGCTTCAGCGTTCGTGGTTTCGGAGTCACCATCTCATGTTTTTGTTGCACTTTGTACTTATTTTTGAAAAGTGGTATTTTTAGGAGTTTTAGCATAGTTTCTCTAAAGCTTATGACTTGTACTTACCGATTTCTGGGAAGAAGTGTAAAGTGATGAGATTTAATTCAAAAGCACTTAAAATATTCTTATATTATAATTGATGTTTGTTAATAATACGCTTACCTTGTCCTTAAGACTAGGTGCCGTCACGAAACCCAACGGAGGGAAAAATCTGGGTCATGACAGGTTAGTATCAGAGCTCTAGATTCTTAGGTGCTACGAGTCATAAGAGAGTTTAGTAGAGTCTTGCGGATTGGTACGGAGACGTCTATACTTATCTTCGAGAAGCTACGGAACTTTTAGGAAAATTTCACTTCCTTCATTCCTATTGTGCGAGTTCATTGATCTTGAAGTTCGAAATTATCATTGCATTCTCTCACCGATGGTGGGGACACGAGCTTCGATTCCTGATGACGTTACCCCGAAGCAAATGTCGCAAGGGTTAGTGACAGAGGCCGACGAGGGGCACGTGCCGCAGTTAAGATGCCTACTAGAGCAGCCGTTGAGGAACATCCAGTATTCCTAGTTGGGGGACAGGTACTGGTGGTGCCTGTTGCTATCCCGGACTTCAGGAGACCTGGCTGCAATTTTTGAGTATAATTGGTACATTAACTCAGGCGGGGACGATTCTAGTGCACCGATTACTCCACGGATCAGGGGAGTAGTTCAGACTCTCACCGTCTACACTTCAGAGCAACGAGATCATGTTGGTCAGGTTCCAGGTGTCATGGCAGCACAATATGTGGTGTCAGTTCAGCTGTGGTTAGGGCAGCAACATCGAAGGAAGAACAACCTAAACTTGAGAGGTACAAGGAGTACCACCCTCTTATCTTTCAGTGGATGGGTGACAAATGATGCCCAGGATTTTTTGGAGGAGTGTCACTGCATTCTTCATGCTATGGGTATTATGAATACGAGCGAGGTTGCTTTGTCACGTCTCAGTTCGGAGGATTGGTTTGTCAGTGGTCGCGGGCATATGAGTTTGGTAGCCCAGCCGAGTCAGCTTCACTTACATGGGTTCAGGTTTCAGAGATTTCCCTGAGAGGGTTTATACCTCAGTTCCTTCGAGATACACGGCCTGCGGAGTTTGAGCAGTGCATCAGGGAGCTGTGTCACTATCGGAGTATGCCGTCAGATTCAGTGAGTTGGCCAGGTATGCACCTCCCTTGGTTGCTTCAGTTAGGAGGTGAGTCCGTAGATTCATTGAAGGGTTCATGCATGATGTTCGGTTCAGCATGACTCGGGAGTTGGAGTCAGATGTTTCATTTCAACAGGTGATAGGGATCGCTCGCCGGTTAGGGGGCATGTGGGGCTGGGAGCGAGAGGAAACACAAGTTCAGGAGAGAGTACATGGAGGCCTCGTAGGCCGCGGATATCTACTAGTCCTTATTATGGAGGCAGGGTAAGGCACGGTATAGGTTTTGTGGGTCAGCTGGTACTCAAGGGTCTTAGAGTACTCATATTGCACAGTATCCACAACCACGTCAGCAGAGAGGTAGTTTTGAGTGTGGAGATGTCAGCCACAGGGTGAGAGATTGCTCCAGGATTCAGTCAGGCATGCCATAGCAGGGTATTCAGGTGAGTAGAGGGCGCCCCAGAGGGGGAGGTATGACCTATTGATGTGTTTCGTATAGTAGGCTGGAGGCCGTTGTTCCGGATATTGCCATCAGGTATGTTTTTATTTGTTGCAGAGGGGCACCACTTGTATTTCACCATAGTTCTGTGGTCGAGACGAGTTTCCCTTTTTTTTTGCTTCATTTATGATTGAGTTTTATGCTTTGCACTTTGTTTTCATGTTGCTCCTGCTGGGAGATTCTATGAGTAGTAACTCATGTCTATCATTGTTATTATTCATCATTGATAGTGGTGAAACTAGAAGTGAGTCCTTGTTGTTCATCATGGTAAGCTTTATATTTCTTTTGCAGGTCAGTATTGTTAGAGTTGTGCCTGTGAACTTGTTTGGTAGTTCCCTTATTTGTTCCTCTTTTCATATTCAGCCATTTTCATTATGTGCTTATTGTGATTCAGCTTGCGGGGTGTGTGCCCGGTGTTGTTAGTGGTGGCTTAGTGATTCGAGTGTCTAAATATGAGATCATTGTGTTTCTTGCATCATTATCAATGCTATGAGAGGTTGAAACAGAGTTCTTTCGGATAGAAGGCTAATCGCCAGTGCTGGATTGATTTCAGCAGCTACTGTGAAAAATCAACAACAACAAATAATATGTATAACACATAATCCTCCTTTATTTCACTGTAACAACATCATCAACAACAAATAATATGTATATATGTTGCGACGCGCAACCCAATCCCATCATATCACAATATCAGTATCATAATTCACCTTTATTTTAGCAAAACAATCCACCTTTATTCCACATGCTGCGGCGTGTAATCCGATCCAACCGTACAGTACAAATTAAACCTTATTCCAACATATTAATCCACCCCTTTTTCACCTGTTGCGGCGTGCAACCCTATCCTACGATATCAATACCAAATACTCAATGTGCACACTAAAATTTACAATTCAAATCACGAAAAGCCTTTACGATCAATAAATACCAAACTGAACAAAAAACTAAACCTTGTACAACATGGGAATCTACCTAAGTAATACTATACAGCGAGACCAGTCCAGTAATTGACAATTAGAAGGTGCAAATAAACAAACTTAAGAAAATATAAGGAAATCATAAAACTTTGAAAAGATCTAACATCAGTAATAGGAGAAGACATTGATTAACGGGTAGCAGTTAAGTGTGGAAAGCATTTAGAGCATATAACAATTAAGACAAGGAAAGAGATAATTAAGGATAAGCGGAAAATCAGAGAAAACAGATAATTCAGCGGCACATAAGCACTTTTCACCTCGCATATACGCCGCTCACATAAAACTCACATAGCACATAGTCTGAGGGTTACTAATTCCCCAAGTCAAGGTTAAACACAACACTTACCTCACTCCAAAGATCACCCAATGCTCCACCACTGCTTTTCCTTCCAAAAAAGCCTTCGAACCAACAATATCTAGCAAATTACCAACCAAATAATTCAAATCAAGCCTTAGAAAATACCCACGATTGCAAAGGATTTAATTTAGGTCATTATTGAAAAAGTAAACTCCCTGGACCGCTTGGTCCAAACCCGAAATTCGGACCAAAACCTGATTAACCATTCACCCCTAAGCCCGGTTATGTAAGTTGTTTTGAAATCCGACCTCAATTTGAGGTCTAAACCCCAATTTTACAAAAATTCCTAATTCTACCCAAACACCCAATTTTCACCATGAAAACACTAGATTTTAGGTTGAAATATTCAGAAATGTAGTGAAAGGTTGAAAGAAAATGGATTAGAATCACTTAACAATGATTTGGGGAAGAAGGGTGCTTGGGAAAATCTTCTCTAGGGTTTTCTTGTTTTGAAAATTTGAAGAATGAGCGCAAATACCGTTTTTTAGCAATTTGATCAGTTGCATATGACACATTTGCGGCCGATTGCGAACCCCGCAAATGCGAAAAAACAACTGCAAATGCGAAGTTCTCCCATTTCTGTTGTCATCGCATTTGCGATGATTTGTACGCAAATGCGAACTTGATTTTCTGCAAATGCGACCATTTGATCGCAATTGCGATCACCGTATCTCCACGTCCCACTTCGCAAATGCGAAATTTTGTTTGCAAATGCGAACTTGAGGTGCCCCGGATACTCTTCGCAAATGCGAGGAGTTGCTCGCAAATGCTAACCTAGCAGAGGTTGCAAATGCGAAGCCTTACCTCACAATTGCTAGGTCTAAGGTCTGCACCAGAACTGAAGCACACCAGTAATATTTCTAAGTCCAAAATTCACTCTGTAGCATATTTGAAACTCACCCGAGGCTTAGGGGTTCTAAACTATATATGCACACAAGTCTAAAAATATCATACGAACCTGTTCGCGCGATCGAATCACCAAAATAACACTTAGAACTACGAATTTAGCATCAAATCAAAAGAAATTTTCAAGAAAACTCATGAACTTCTATTTTCACAACCGGACGTCCGAATCACGTCAAACCAACTCCGTTTCTCACCAAATTTGACAGACAAGTCATAAATATATTATTGAACCTATACCTGGTTCCGAAACTAAAATACAGACCCAATATCAATAAAGTCTGACATTGTTCAAACTTTTAAAGTTATTAAGCTTTTAAACTATCAAATTTCAATAAAGTGTAATAACTCGGGTTAGGGACTTCCGAATTCGATTCCGAGCATACGCCCAAGTCCCAAATCACGATACCGACCCACCGGGACCATCAAAATATGAATCTGAGTCAGTTTACCCAAAACGATGACCAGAGTCAACTCAAATGGATTTTAAGACAAAAGTTTCATATTTTTCTTAGTTTTTAACATAAAAGCTTTCCAGAAAAAGTACATGGACGACGCACGTAAATCAAGGAGGGATAACTAGTTCGCAGGAACAAAGGGAGAGTAGAACCTACGGTTTCGGCTGAAGTCAGTAACTT
Source organism: Nicotiana knightiana (assembly GCA_005239525.1). Lineage (NCBI taxonomy): Eukaryota > Viridiplantae > Streptophyta > Magnoliopsida > Solanales > Solanaceae > Nicotiana > Nicotiana knightiana. The sequence goes on along the minus strand of ML426508.1, from coordinate 69,727 downwards.
TGGTCCAAACTATATATTTTTTTTATGAAATTCATTGAACATGTGTAAATTATTAATTAGAACCCACTAACTTAAAAGATTTAAAATCTTGAACCCACAAGTTTCAAATTCTGTCTCAGTCTCTACTAATTAGACTAGCTAGTGAGCGGTTCTTTCAAACTGGAAGCAAGCTTGGTTTCTTGAAGCTATAAATAGAGGCTTTGATATCTTACATACATACTTTTAATAATTTAATAACTGAAGATAGGTCTTACATGAAGTTGAGAGTCTTGTTTAGTAGCCAAGGATGACTTGCCTACTTTATTTGATAGTTCAAAACAAAAACAAAAAAAAGAACATTTTCATTTCGTAGCAGCAAGTCATCCTAGCTATCTCTTGTATCACTTTTTTGAACATGATTTTAGTTGAGTTTAACTATTATATCAAAAGATACAGGTAACTCTCCGATAAAAATAAAATTTATAATCGTCAAAATCAGTTAGGTTAGATGCCAGGCTTTTAATTTATAAGATATGTTTTTAACTCTTTTAATATTTTTTTTTTTTGAGTCATCAAGAATGAATATTTGTTGGTGATCGAGAGTTGTATTTCAACACTCTTCTATTATTCTATTCTTTCTCTTTCTCTTTCTCTTTTTCTTTTTTCTTTTCCCTATTTTTGGATGGGGATGGGTTCTTCTATGCTTCTTCTTTTGTAGCCGGAGCTAGAGTTTAAACTACTGGTCAACCAAACTCAATAATTTAGTTTCACATTGTAATATTTATCGTAAGAAGTTTATTGAATATGAACAAGGATTATTTATGGTCCCGTGAGCTTAAAAGGACTAAGATTTCGAACCCGTAAACTTCAAATTCTGGTCTCGCCTCCGATTTCCGACATAAGGAGATTTTAGTAGTTGGATGTCATTATTTAAACTAATGAAATTTAGACTCTATATATTTTGAATATTTATTTTTGATATGAAGTTAGTCTAGTTTTTATGCTACTATTAAAAGAATGAATTTTTTAACATTTCAAACTATCGACGTTTTTCAGGTATCTATTTACCCTCAAATCGGGTAACAACGGAATTTGTATGTAATGTTAAGGATGCGTGATTTAACTTGATACAAAATGAGAAATCGGATCAAAATTAAAATTAATAATGAGAAAGTAAATGTAAACTACACATGTTGAACAATCTTAGCCTTGGAAAGTTAGTCACCCTCGAGCCCAAAGTGTTTTTATCGATACCATAGCAGAATGACAAGATAATAACTAGAAATAACAATATATTGCTTTGGAATACGTGTTACAATATTCTTTGCAAGTAATCAGACTCCCATTTTATATAGTAGGGGCGTCGTACTTTAGGTATAATTCTATAAAAGGTAAAATCACCCAATTTGTTGATTTGCCGGTTCTTTATTGATACATGCCGAGATTCCCGCCGAAATATCTGATCGGTTACGGATATTTCTGCCTTTCGTTATTTCGGTCTTCTGTTGGTTATAACGACAATGTTTCCTCGAGCTTAGTTGGGGTTAGGGTCGATTTCGAGAACATGGGATAAATATTTTTGAGGACTGACATTCTGACCTCGTGTTTGGTTCGATGAAACTAGGGATCGATCTTCAACCCTTCGCGTTCCGAGCCTGTCTGTTGCTCAATAGTCGAGCCCGATTTCGACCGTATACAGATAGTCCCCTCATTTCTCAGGGAGTAAACTATGAAAAAAGATATGAGCTTCCGATTCTCTCCTCGGTACTCCGCGTTAGAAATGACAAAATGAACAAAATGTCTCATCAGTCACGTCTTAATGGCATAAAATGCTTGTCAGTTGGTGGTCGGCCACTTCTAGCTTTGAACTATCGTTTGGAAATTATAAATACCTCATTCTTCATTCATCCAAACTTTACATCCAAATCTTCTCTACTCCTGTTTCTTAGAAATTTCAACACTTCTCAGCATTAAATTTCTGGCTATTTTGAAATAATTTCACAAGAAATCCAGCTCTATTTTTATCCCCAACCATCAAGCTTAATCTTTTAATTTCCTCTCTTTTCTTCATTTATCAAAGAAATGGCGAAGACATCAAAATCCGTCCTCCAAAAATAAATTCCTCTGCCTCGCAATTGGCTGTAGAGGAAAACATTTCGTGTACTGCTACCGAGGAACCGGCACCGGAACCTCTTCTGAAAACGTTCATCCCCCGGGGGTTCCCAACCAGTGCTGATTTCAATACCGAGAAGCCCTCTTCGGTACCCATTTGGTGTGAGCTGGTCTCGAGATATATTTGCTCGATCACCGAGGACGTTATTTTCGAGGTCAAGAAAGATTGCGACTGGGTTAATAAGCACGTAGTGGTCCCCAAGCCTGAGGAAGTAATTTACTACCTACGTGGAGGAATTTTTAAGTGTTTACACTTATCCCTTAACGCTGGGTCCCTTGGACCCGGTCATTATTGCCGTCTATAAGAGGTACGAGGTGACCCTTGGTCAAATCCACCCTTCTTTTTGGAGGATAATAATTCTCCTCCATTTTTTCGTAACCAAGATCGAGGGGTATCCCTTCACCCTCGACCATCTTATGCGCTTACATAGTCCCCAACTTTATCGAGGGGGACTAATCAAGCTAGCTCGTCGGTCCAGTAAGGCCCCGTTCTCAAGCATCGACAAAGATCGGGATAGAGGTTGGTTAGGCCGATTTTTTCGAGTGTAGACCTCGGATTTGATCCCAACCGAACATATGCCATTTCCTGAGAAGTGGAACATGATATGTAAGTATAATATTACTTTTAAGATTTTGTTCATCGCTTTTCCTTTTTCTCCCTTCTCATCAATGTTTTGCGGTGATGTAGATGTTGCTCGGATGCTAGATGCAGTTTCCCGACTCAAGGAGTGGGTCAAGGGCATTGTGTCTCAAAAATCATTTTGCGAACGCCCATGGCGAAAGATTTTAAAGGGCCGGTGGGAGGCCTATTCTCACGATGAGATTCCTCTCTTGAGTGGACAACACTTAGGTTTCCTCTGTGCTGCTGCACTTTACTCATTTCTTTTTCTTTGTAGGTCTTTCCAAAGATGTCGCAATGAGGCCTCCATCCGATAATGACAATGTCGTAACCGAACCATCTTCCTCGAGATAGGATAAAGAGAAGAAAATAAAAAGGGCTTCAAGTTCTCCGAGCTCCGAGAAGAAGAAGCCAAGGAAAAGAATGGCGCGTAAACCTAAGGAAAGCTCTAGAGCTCATGTACTCTCTCCTGACTCACTCTATCGATTGAGGGATGAGTCCGAGGTGGAAGGATAATCCTTTGATCTGGTGCCCAGCGTGCCGTCGCAACTTGAAGGGCAAGGGGCCTCCGAACTAGAGGGAGGCGAGGCCGATCTTCCTCAAGTCGTGTTCTGGTTCGATGAGACTCTATCACATTTTACAGTCAATCTATATATCTCTGCTTGGATGTCTCATTCGAAATTCATTTTTAATATTCCACTATTTAAAAAAAAATTCGTAAGACTGAGATGTAATTATTGTTATTGTTTAACAAGAGTGCGTGATTTTAATAGTCAGACGACTTGACACATACATTTGTTTAAAAATGAAGAAATGCTGCACTATGCTAATTGATTATTATTTTATTAACCATTGTAGCATGTTGTTTCTAATGAAGTTAATCATCAACTAATTGAATACATAATTAATTGAGGTATAAATCATGGCCGGTTGCATAACAACAGAAATAATCATACGGAATCATCGAAATTCTTTTTCTTTCCTTTTTTGCCAATTATCTTATTCTTAAAGGTATAAAATTAATTATACAAGCCATGGTGTGAATTACCATCACAATAATTCCCTAAAGGCCAGAATTGAGAAAAAGGAAAAAATAAAATATAAAACACTAATAGAACATGTAGTAAATACATTAAAGGGGGAAAAGAGTTACTCGATGACTAATAAATTACTTTGTAAAAATAATTTTTTTATATGCAGAAACTCAGTATATTAAGAGTAATTAAATTTAAAAAAAAAATGCTAATTTGACTTCTTGAGCTACTTCACTCTGTAATCTGCAGCCATTAGAACCTTTTTATAATCTTGGAGCTGAAATATCCTGAAACTGCAAAGTCATAGATATTTTAGTACTGGTCAAATAAACAAAATAATCTAAATAATATAACCAAAAAAGATAATTTTAGGTAGGTCTTCTTTTTACTATAACAAAAAAACAAAATGTATGATAACCTGGATTATAGAGTAAGAACCTAATACAACATGTTGAATTTTCATTAATGTATATATTTAATATATTGTCAATGTATATGACTTAATCACATTCGTTATACATTGTGTAATTTTATATAAGCTATGTGTTGCAACTAGATTATTTCTAGTCTATTTAATAATATAGGATTCATTTTCAGAAATAAACTTGGGAGGATAAACTGAATTTTGCTTGGAAGAAAAAAAAAATAGAAATACCTGTTGTACCATTGTGCTAAGGTCATCATCTGATGAAAATTTAAATGGAGAGCCATTGGCTCCTATACCAAAATCTGGAACCCCACTTGCATTAAAACTAACTAAATCCCCTCCTTCAAGTTGTCCTGCAATTAACAAAAGAAAATGGGAATGAACATATTGTAAAAACACAAGCTTGTCTTCACCATATTATACAAAGAGTTTAAATAATGTGTAAAAATAACGACACAATCAGATCACTTATAAGGTAATTGTAAGCCGCTACGATGTGCATTAATTGGTAACTTGATAAAAAATGGTGACTAACATGCTATAACATGTTAAAATATATAGATCGTGTTACAAAATCTTTCCTTCAGCCGAGAGTTTATTGGAAACAGCCTCTCTATCTTCTCTAGGTAGGGGTAAAGTCTGCGTATACATTACACTCCCCAGACCCTATTTGTAAGATTACACTAGCTTTGTTGTTGTTGTTGTTGTTGTTGTTGTTGTTGTTGTTGTTATAACGTTATAAAATCTTTACACTTTTAGTGCTTAACCTATATACAGCCTTATAAAAATAGTATCTAATGTGTTGTCACAGTTTAAACTACAATGATAGTTTTAAGAATTTTTATACTAACAATATGTATAACTTTAAACCATTGACAGAATTTATAAGAGTTACTTACCAGGTGTGGAACTAACAAGGCCAGTTGAATCAAATAGTGAAATATATGTCATTTGAGGTGAAAGTGATACATCTCCAAACATTTGATAGGGTGGTGTAGCAACATAATTCAATGAAACAGAAACTTGATAGAACTGGCTACAACCAAAATTTGCATAATTATGAAGAACTTTTAACCAATCATCGTTCATTTTTTCCGCGAACATTTTAAATCAGGCTGTAAAAGAGGATAAGCATCCAAAACAGGACGATAAACGCTATTATCAAGCATTGGATAGGTACTTATCGGAGCAAAGTTCTCCACTGGTAGCGCATTTTGTTGAAACAATACTTGTTCATATTGGATTCGAGGCACGAGACAGGCCTTCTAATTAATTGCAAACATATTGTTGTTTGATGTCTCAGGTAATTTTCTAGCAATATTGTTTGAATCAGATTTCCAGTGACTATCTGGGTTCAAAATTGCATTTTTCTTCTTTAGGCCGTTCCTAAACTTCTACAATGGCAAAATAAAGGTACGATCTGTTAACAATATAAAGATAAAGGATGAAAAAGTTATTAAAAGAAGTCCAGTGTAAAATTACCTGAAGATGACTTGCTACATTTTCTCTAGTTATCCCAGGTTCATTCATGATCTCAAGTATTCTCTTAGGAACAACTTCTGCATATTAAATGTCATAACAAATTTTAAACACTAATTTTGTCTAACTTATCAAGTATAACACACTAAAGAGGCGTATATAGAATATAATCAACAGGTTCAATTACGTTTTCAACACAGAGTATAAATATTAGAGGCGAATATAATATTCTGATTACGTGTTCATTCGACTATAGTAGTATTTTTAACATGTAATATAGGTATATATATGTGAAAAAGTACTAAACTTTATCAAATATTAAATTTTTACCCCACAATTTTAAAGATGCAACGAGTTGAGCCATAAAACTTTAAAATTTAACCCATCAAGTTTAAATCGTAAATTCATCTCTAAATTAGATATATATGTGAAAGAAATTTAAAAGCTAAAAATTTAGCAATACTAAATTTCCAACCCATAATTTTACATTCAAGCTTAAATAGTAATGAAACTTACTAAAATTTTAATGCATACTAACTTCTACACATAATTTTAAAGATGGTAAAAATCTCAAGGTTGAACCATTAAGTTTAAATTGTGGATCCGTCTCTAAGTTAGACATGTCCATAGAAAAATCATATAAATTTCAACACATATTAAATTTTTAAATTTGTGATCTTAAAATATAATGTTCAGTGGTAAGAACCGAACCTATCAAATTTAAATGTTGAATCAACAACTACAACAATAGTTCCTTCAACTTCTTTGAGTTCACCCTCTTCTCAATTTGCTCTTACTACAACATCTACTTCTTCTCATCTCTTGAATTTATACACCGCAATGGCTAAAACATCTAAAACTGTTCCTCAGAAAGAAAACGCTTCTTCATCATCTCGGTCGACCAGAGGTAAAATGGTGGTGCCACCTCGTATCGAGGAGTGTATTCCCGGGCCCTACGAAATAACTTCTGATTTTAAAATTGATAAACCGGCTTCAGTCCCTGGTCGATGTGAACCCATGTTTTGATACATCTATTTGATAACTGAAGCCGAACTCAAGTAGGTGAGAAATGATTGCCATTGGGAGGACAAAGAAGTGGTGATTCCTTCCTCTGAGGAGGATATTACTACCCACAAAGCAGGATACCTAAGTGTGTACACCTATCCGTTCACGTTGGGTCCCGTAGATCCTACCCTGGGCCCATAGACCTAGTCATTCTTGATTTTTGCAAACAATACCAAGTGACGCTTGGTCAGATCTACCCCTCATTCTGGCGAATCGTCAATCTGATCAGATGCTTCTCGGACCAGGTCGAGGGGATGCCTTTTACCCTCGACCATCTGATCAGGCTATACAACCCTCGCCTTTATTGGGTGGCCGGATAAAACTGCAACATTGGTCCTCAAAATCTTTCTTATCCAGCATCGATGAGACCAAGGACCGAGGATGGATGAGCCGATTTGTCCGAATCAGGACCTCCGACCTGATTCCTGCTGAGAGGATGCCATTCCCCCAGGAATAGAACATGAAACGTATGTACAGGTTTATCAATTGTGATCTAATATTCTACTTTTCCTTCTCTTTCTCGATCCCATACCTATCTTGATCTAATTTCTTTATGGTGATGCAGTTGTTGCTTGGTTTCCTGGTGCGGTTCCAGACCTCTCAGGTTGGGTTCGGCTACTGGCCTCTACTTCTTCATATGGTGAACGCAGCTAGCGTGATTTGGCCAAAGGTCGATGGGAGGCCAAAAATCACGGTGAGTTCTATTGTTTGGAAATTTNCATTGATGAGGACAAGGACCGAGGATGGATGAGCCGATTTGTCCGAATCAGGACCTCCGACCTGATTCCTGCTGAGAGGATGCCATTCCCCCAGGAATGGAACATGAAACGTATGTACAGGTTTATCAATTGTGATCTAATATTCTACTTTTCCTTCTCTTTCTCGATCCCATACCTATCTTGATCTAATTTCTTTATGGTGATGCAGTTGTTGCTTGGTTTCCTGGTGCGGTTCCAGACCTCTCAGGTTGGGTTCGGCTACTGGCCTCTACTTCTTCATATGGTGAACGCAGCTAGCGTGATTTGGCCAAAGGTCGATGGGAGGCCAAAAATCACGGTGAGTTCTATTGTTTGGAAATTTGTGTTCCTTAGTGAAATACTTACTTTTATATTTATGCAGGCCTCGGAGACATCGTTGCTATGCGGCCGCCTCTGCCCGGTGAAGAAGAAATCCCAAAGCCTGCTAAGGAAAAGAAAAGGAAGAGAGGGTCGCCTGCAAGTTCCCCGAAGCCAAAGAAAAGCAAGCTTCGAAAGCCTAAGGACGATATCGTGGCCCTATCTCCATAAACGGCCCAACGCCTTGGTGCTGAGGACGAAGAGAGAGACGATGAAGAGGGAGAAAATGATGGCTGCCTGTTGGTAGCTCAGAAAAGAGGAAGCACTGACTCTTCGAAGGCCACTGAACCGATGGTGGAAGATGCGGTTCAATCTCGAACTGAAGAAATTTTGGAGGGGAGCTCGAGCAAAATCTCCGAGCCATTAGGTGGAAAAAGTGCGCCTCGTCCCAGAGGACACTTGGTGGATGAACTCGAAGAGCCTAATTCTGAGGTCCTTCAAAGACAAGATAATATCCCAAGTGAATCACCCGAGGTAATCAATGTAGATGATTCTCCACCGGGTACGATGTTCTCCGAAGGGCAATTCTGAGATGCCCAGGATATGAGGAATCCTGATGTGGGAACGACCCATGAAGGGAGTTACATTTTTTCTAAGTGCCTTGCGTGGATCGAGGATGGTCCCGATCCTTACGCCTCATTTATTTTTTATGAGGCCCAAAGGCTTCTTAAACAAGTAAGTGTTTTCCTACATAATTACGCCAGAGTTTAATTCTCATCTTTCTAAGTTTAACTCCTTTTCTTTGTGTGAAGGCCGTGTCGCTTCACCGACAAGCATTTTCCAAATTTCGGGCCGAGCTAGCCCAATGTGAAGCCGAAATTAAGAAGCTGGTGGAAGAGAGGGATGGCCTTAAGAGCCTTTATGTACAGAAAGAGGAGAAGGTCTGGGATCTCCGAGTCGAGTTGATCAAGTCTCATCAATAACAGACAAAGCGTATTAAAAAGGTAATACAACCCTTGAGGATTTGTTATGCTTTTATCCGATTAGGTGACTAACACTTCAACTTTGCAAAGTCCAGCAGAAGGGCGAGCTGGTGGAGCATCTTCGAGAAGAACTCAAGATGAAAGAGGCCGAGACCCTAGGGTGGAAGCAAGACATGGACTATCTTGCCTCTGAGAAAGATTTGCTTCGTGAACAGCTTACTTCAATCGAGTTCCAACTCCAATGAAAAGGAGGAAAAGTCGGCCTGGAGCCGCAAAGTCAAGGAGCTCGAAGCTAACTCAATCGCCGAGCTTGTGAAGGGCAAATATGAGGTTGAGGCATTTATGTCCTCGTACCGAGCGGACGCTGAAGCTGTTAACATTAAAGCTCAAGAGATATCCATTGTAGTTGAGGTTAAGTTATCATGTGCTCTCGACCATGCCAGGCGACAGTCCCGGAGAGAAACTCTCGATGAGGTGCACGCTCGAGACTTCGACCTCTCAGCTGATATTGAAAAAGCAAAAACTTTGGAGGAAGAGGCTGCCGCTTTTCTCTCTAATCATGAGGATTCCTCTAGTTTCTCGAAGAGAAGGGGAGATGAGGACGAAGTCCTCGAGGAGGAGATTCCTGATGATGCGGCTCCCGATGATGCAACTCCTGAGGATGTAGCTCCCAAGGATGTGGCCCCGAAATAGATTAGGTTCTTTTTTGTTTCTTTGTTTTTGTGTAAGGGCCCCTCGTAGGTATTGTAAATATCCTTTGTAAATATATTTTATAAATATAAAGAATTCCTTTGCTTCATCTCCGATTTGTATTGAATTTCACATTGTCTTTATCTTGTGAAATGTTTTTTGATGAGTTCAATGATCAAGTGAACGTTGGCTCAGATTCTGAATATAACAAGCCTTAGGTTTTTTAGTGGTCAATGGGCGATCTTCGAACTTATGATAGAATACCTCTTAAGGTTTTTTGTTAATCCTCGAGCTAAGCTTAAGTTGATTTGTCGTGAACATGGGATTGTGGGACTCTTGAGTCCAGGTTAAATGAGAGCAATGTCTCAAACCATATATGTGTTGGCCCTTAAGATCTTTTATATTGGTCCCGTAGGATCTTTAAGTTGGGCCAATTCGGCCTCTTAAGCGGCTATAATTTTTTCCTCTTTTCGGCTAAAAGACTTAGTGAAATTTCATATATGCCTTAGCATGTGTTTTTTGTACCCGTTGGGTTTTTCGAAGGTTCGACGGATCGGAACCTATTAGTAATTTGTTTATGTAAACATAATCGAATACCTTTGATATTATCGAAGCTTTTAAATTATTCGAGGGCTGATTTTATCAAAGCCCTTTATATTTTGCTTTTGCCGAGGGTAGCCTGATCTAACCGGTTTTTTTAAGTGTTTGAAGGCCTTTAATTTATAACAGAAGTTGGACGTCTACGAGCCGCATTATTTCGGCCGTAGCCTTTTTATATGGCCGTAGTCTTTAATATGGTCGTAGCCTTCGGGTATGTCTCTTGGACTTGTTTCCCGATAACCTTTCAAACTTGTTCGAAAGGTTAGTCCCCGAGTATGATGGACTTGGACTTTACATCAAGGGGATGCCTCTTTAAGGTCTTATGAGTTCTAGTTTTTGATGACTCGGATGTGTTGACTGTCGATGATAGTCCTTGAGTATTCGTGCTGTATTTGCGTTCTGGCCCTCTCGGCCGTTTCTCGTAGAATTGTAAGTGTAGAGCTCATATAATAGTATACTTCTTTGAGACGCAAAGTGTTTTGGTATAGAAGGAATGCTTCTGTGAAGAATTGATACATGCGTACATGTTTTGCTGTCGGGGCTCGATTATTCTATATGGACACGGTTCATCTGACTGTTTGGCCCATTACAAAGTTCTCCGATCGAGGCCATCTCAGACGTGAAGTATTTTCCTCGAAAATATGACCTCCAAGGGTAATCCCCCCAATATTCGAGGTTGATTGAAAAGAAGCCTTGGATACTGTTGAGTTCGCCTTAGGTAGCATATAGTTGTTGCCTCGTTAAAAACCTCGCCTGTAAAATCCATTTGGGACAAAATCTGATCTAGGGAAAAAGAGTGCAATGCATGCTTTAAAATCTAAGGCCTTTGTGTAAAAAGGTGCCTTCGATAGCTTCGATCGAACACCTGCAATGAGTTAGTTTCAAATTCAAATGGACAAGAAAAATGCATTCATACCTTAGCAATAGTATCTTTTGAGTAATGATGTGTTCCAACTGTTCGGCAGTTGTGTACCTTCCATCGTGCTAACTTTGTAAGATCCTTTGTCGACTACTCCGAGTATTCGGTACGGTCCTTCCCAATTCGGGCCCAGTTTTTCCTTCATTTGGGTCTCGAGTATTGAAGATGACTTTCCGTAGAACTAAATCCCCAATTCCGAAGTGTCGAAGGTTGGTCCTTCTATTGTAGTATCTCTCGATCCTTTGCTTCTGCGCGGCCATTCGAAAAAGTGCTACTTCTCATTTTTCATGTAATAGTTCGAGGCTAGTATTCATAGCCTCGTGATTTGAATCCTCGGTGGTATGCTGAAACCTGACGCTGGGCTCCCCGACCTCGATCGGAATCAATGCTCCGGACCCGTATACCAAAGAGAACAGAGTTTCCCCTATGCTCAATTTCGACGTCGTTTGATATGCCCACAATAACTCGGGCAACACTTCTCTCCATTTCCCTTTAGCATCAGTCAACCTTTTCTTCAAGTTTTAGATAATAGTTTTGTTGGTGGACTCGGCATGGCCATTTGCGCTTGGTTGATACGAAGTTGATAAAGTCCTTTTAACTTGTAATCTTCGAGAAACATTTTCACTTTGCTGACAATAAATTACTTCCTATTGTCGCATACTATTTCACCGGGTATCCCGAACTGACATACGATATGGTTCCATATGAAATCTATGACTTCTTTTTATCTTGTGATCTTCGAGAAACTTTGTCACTTTGTTGACAATAAATTACTTCCTATTGTCGCATACTATTTCAGCGGGTATCCCGAACCGACATACGATGTGGTTCCATATGAAATCTATGACTTCTTTTTCTCTTAATTTCTCGAAGGCTTGAGCTTCTACCCACTTTGAAAAGTAGTCAGCCATAAACATAATGAACTTAGCTTTACCCGGTGCAGTTGGTAAGGGGCCGATGATGTCCATCCCCCATTTCATGAATGGCCATGGGGATAGGACCGAATGGAAATGTTGGCCGGGCTGATGGATCATAGGTGCAAAACTTTGGCGTTTGTCACACTTTCGGATGAACTCCTTTGTATCTCTCTCCATGCTATCCCAGTAATATCCAGCTCTAATTACTTTTCAAACTAAAGAGTCAGCACCAGAGTGGTTCCCACAAGTGCCTTCGTGGATTTCTCGCAACACATAATCGGTGTCTCCTGGCCCTAAGCATACTGCTAGTGGTCCGTCGAAGGTCCTCCTATACAATGTTTCGTCTCCATCTAATGCAAACGTAGCAACCTTGGTTCGTAGGGCCCTCGATTCTTTATGGTTCGATGGGAGTTTTCCATTTTTCAACTAATCGATGTACTTATTCCTCCAATCCCAAGTCAGGCTTGTAGAATTTATCTCGGCATGACACTCTTAAACCATAGACCTCAATAATTGAACAATAGTCCCCGGGAGGATATCATCTTCTTCAACCGAGGATCCCAAATTAGCAAGAACTTGCCCGAGCCAACCCTGAAGGCACATTTTTCGGGGTTGAGCTTCATGTTGTACTTTCTTAAGATCTCGAAAGTTGCCTGCAAATTAGTCAAATGGTCCTCTACACGCAGGGACTTAACTAGCAGGTCATCAATATAAACTTTCATATATTGCATATCTGTTGTTCAAACATCTTATTAACTAGGCGTTGGCACGTAGCCCCTGCATTTTTTATCCAGAAGGGCATTACGTTGTAACAATATGTTCCAGATGTCGTAATATACAAAGTTTTTTCCAGGTCCTCCGGGTTCATTTGAATCTGATTGTACATGGAGTAGGCATCAACAAAGGTTAGGATCTCGTGGCCAGCCATGGCGTCGATCATACAACCGATGTTAGGCAGTGGGAAAGAGTCTTTGGGGTAGGCCTTGTTCAAGTCTTTGTAATCTATACACATTCTAAGTTTATTTCCCTTTTTGGGGACTACCACCACATTGGCTAGTCACTCGGGTATATTACTTCCCTAGTGGACCCTATTTTGAGAAGTTTAGTTACCTCGTCCTTTATGAATGTGTGATTCACCTCGAACTGGGTTTTCTCTTTTGCTTTACCGGTTTGAACTTGGGGTCGAGACTTAGCTGATGGGTGGTTATCTCCGATGGGATCCCTTTTATATTTAAATGGGACCAAGCAAAACAATTTATGTTATCGATAAGGAATTGAATGAGTTTTTTCCTGAGTTCAGGGGTTAAATCCGTTCCCAGGTATACCTTCCGTTCCAGTAGATGCTCGATCAATATCACCTGTTCTAGTTCCTCGATCGTGGACTTCATTGAGTCAGACTCCTCGGGGTGACGGAAGCTCGAGGGGTTAGGAAGTCCTCTCCCTCATCCTCGGCTACCTGTTCCTCGGATTCAATCGAGGATGTGGACTGTGATTTCTATTTGACTGTCTGATTATTTTCGATGTTCTACTTTTCGAGGTCAAGGGTGTCGATGCTGGTGTCAAATCGTGAATTGCAAACATCTCCTTTACTGCATGTTACTCCCCATACACTATCTTCACATCATCTTTTGTCGGAAACTTCATCATTTGTTGGAGGGTCGATGAGACTGCCCTCATGCTATGGATCCATGGCCTCCCAAGCAATGCATTGTACCTCATGTCACCTTTGATGAAATGAAATTTAGTGTCCTGTATAGTCCCGGCCACGTTCACTAGGAGCATTATTTATTTCTTCGTCATTTCGCTTACCATGTTGAAGCCATTGAAGACTCGAGATACAGGTATGATTTGATCTAGCAGCCTGAGCTGCTCTACGACCCTCGACCTGATTATGTTCGCCGAGCTACCTAGATCCACAAGAATATGTTAAACTTGAAATTTATTTAAGGGAATAGAAATTACCAGTGCATCATTGTGCGGCTGAGAGAGGCCTTTAGTGTCTTCTTCATTGAATGTAAGGGTGCCTTCGGGCACGTAGTCTCGAGTCCGCTACTCCCTTGTAATTGACACTTTAGTGCGTTGAACACGGTTCCCTACGGGACGTCGACTCCTCTGATGATCATATGGATATAACGTTGAGGCTCCTCTGGTTCATTCTTCCATTTGGCATCTCTTTCCCTTAAATGGTTTTTGGCTCTGTCGGTGAGAAATTCCTGATGATGCCCCTCGTTGAATAATCGGGCTACCTCCTCTTTCTTAATTGTCTGCAATCCTCGGTCATGTGCCCTTGTGCCCGTGATACTTACACATCAAGTTGGGATTCCTTTGAGAAAGGTCAGTTTGTATAGGTTTGGGCCACCTGGTATCCCTAATCTTCCCAATGGCTGAAACGATAGCTGAGGCATCGACGTTGAAGTTATTTTATGATAATCTAGGTGCTTCTGCGGGATCGGTGTACTTTTCAAATCCATTCTTACTCGTGAGTCCCCGAGCATCTTGCACCCGATTTTTTCTTCAATTATTTCGGGGGTAGCAATAACACACAATAAATGTTCTAGAAATCAGGATCAATAATATAACATTCAATAATAATGAATAGCAGTTAATGTCATTTAAGTTAATAGGAAGACTGATTCAACCAATAAAGGATGGTGGATGTTCCTCCTATCAATGATGAATGAAAGACAAATCCTTGAATATTCGAGTTACTCTCAAATCTGATGGAAAAGTATGGACAAATGACGACTTGCGAGTTCTTTTCGTAGTATTATCTTGGCTTAAATATTCCAAAAAAAGATTTTGACCCATACAGTTAGTCCCTCTGGTTATTCAGACCGGCTTCAATCAGGTTCTATCACGACCCAAAAACCAACCGTCATGATAGTGCTATTGTTGAACTAGGCAAGCCACAAATCAACATCTCAACATAGTAAAAACTTTGAAATTAAAGACGGAAGCAATTAATATTGAAGAAAGCCTTTTTGAAACAGAAATAATACAAAATACAATACAGCCAATCCAAAAATAGGGGTGTCACAAAGTACATGAGCGTCTATACCGAAATACATTCTACTACAATGCCTAGGAAATAAAACTGAAGTATAAATAGAGATAAAGAAGAAGAGTCAAGGACCGCGAACGCCATGCAGCTACCTCGATCGTCTCCTAATCCCGACTCCTCGATCAACAGCCACCGTGACCCGAAGCACATTGTTGTTTTAGACGTTAATACCACATAATTACTTCTACTGTTGCGGAATGTTAAAAGTAGTAAAGTAAGTACGCAGAGATTTTTAAGTGGAAAACACCTGGTTCAAAAGGTGAAAAAACCACGACCTACTCCTTAGTAAGATTTGCTCAAACACTTCACTAAAAACTCTGAGCCAAACGGAATTACAAAATAAACTCTTTTGTAATCCTATGACTAACTCTAATCCCTTGGTAGTAACTAGCCCCTAGCTAATTTCTACAAGCTTCACTTAACTCTAACTTGAACAATACGTACCTATTACAATTGCTTCTATGAAAGCTGAAAAGACAAAATATTAAAGCTCTTACTACAATCAACTAGACTCAATAATCAATCAGATGAAACTGGTTCTTCTAGTTGAATTGTAGTCTCTGCATCACACAGTAATTCCGCTTGCAAAATATCTCTGGGAATTTTGCTTTCAGACTTTGATTAACTTCAGTTTTGTGCGTCTCTTTTTTCAGCAGAAATACATCAAGTATTTATAGAGTCAGTCGTTGAGCTTGTCTTCCAATTCCTATTCAACTCTACCTGGGAGAACAAGTTCTTATCAAACTCAACTTCCTTCCTTCGTTTCTGTCCTTGCTGAATTCGACTTCTATTCTTTCATCAATTTGCAACCTTTTCGCATTAGAAGATACTCTTATTGTTCATTGATACTTCACCATTGTATTCATCTCCTATGCATATAAGGTTTGTGTTCCAACTCGTCAGGTCAAGTATGTGTGCTCTGATGGACCTGGTTCAACTGGTTAGCCTTTTGTCAATCTTCAAAACTATGTAGTGACATGGGTCAACAAATTCCCCCTTTTTGATGATGAAAAACTCTATGCTTAATCCTGTATACAACCCAAACACTTCGTATGTTTTTTAAGCATTTATCATAGAGAAACCAGGTTCATTAGGTAATAAATATCACTTGAAATACAAAAGCACTTTTTTCTTCCCCCTTTTGGCATCATCGAAAATTTTGCAAAATGATAAGCTCATCAGTGTTGTTAACAATTACTCATGGCCATTGAGGCTACTGCATATGCAATTATGGATTAATCATCAATAATAAACTAAGAATTCAAACTATCAAAAAATAGAGATACTGAATCAGAGCAAAAAGCATCAGATTTCATTGATAGAGAGAATATGATTCTGCTACAATCAAAATGAAACAAAAACAATTAAAACATGAGCAACAAAGAAAAAATTGTGAATTTGGGTCACTGAAAGTTCTAGACAGGCTAGGAAATTAAGGCTTGAAAAATTGCAGACCTGGTTCATTTAGCCAAGATGAACGGTTCAGGTGTCTTAGAAACAGATGAAGACTTCCTTGAGCAAGTCTTTGCTTTCTTGAGCTTAGGGGTCTGAACCTCTACCTCTGCCACTTTTTCACTTTGATGGACCAGGTCCATCTCATCCACTTCAACAGCCTCAATAGGTTCAACAACCTTTTCTTTCCGCTTTGTTTTTCACTCTTTTCTTCTTACTATCCTCTAAAGCTCTCTTCAACTTGTCCTCACTTTGCTTTACCTTTCTCCTTGTAGTTCTTCCTCTTGGAAGAGAAATATTAGAAGTCTCAGAAGGAACAACTTTTCTTTTCTTCTTTGGATTGTAATTATCGCCTAACATTTTCAGCAGATCTGCCAGGGTTTCCTCAGTAGATGAACCAGGTTCGTCTTTGTGCTGTCCTAAATTTACTAACCCTTCAGTTTCTCCTGATTCACTTCCCTCTGCATTCTTGCTACTTTCTTCATCCTTTTCTGGCTCAGCTTCAAAAATAGCCATTCTAACAGATTTAGAGGTGGGTGAAGAATCAACCACTTCTTTCCTATTTCCCTTTCTCATTACTATGTACTCCCTCACTCTTTTTTTAATTTAATTTTTTTACCACCTATTCTTATTGTTTCAGGCAACTCCACATCTATTATAGACCCAAACAGTATGAACCTATTTTTTTTTATGTTTTTCAGCAACATCATAGATGACCTTAGAAGAATGACTTGGGATAGATATTACCTGAGTCATCGAAAATTTGGGAATGGTTTTGTAAGGGAGGGGATGGCTTGAATGAACTTTTAGTTTTGAATTGACGGTTAAGGCTTCGCTAGAATCTAGGTTTTTTAATTTGGTGAGGATTATTGTTGAAACAGAACTGGTTCAAAGTCAAATGAATATGCTTTGAAAAGATTTTGAGTTTGGGCAGAGTTCTGCTCATGATTTAATTATTAGTATTTCAAAGTGTGCAGAGTGTAGAACACATACCTCGCCTTTCAGATGAACCAGCACGATGCACCAAGTTCATCATTTCAGAATCCGCTTGATCAAGCCTCAATTTGCAAAGATAGAAAAAAATTCATTTGTGATAAGCGAGTCATATCAAAACATGGCATAAGAGTACACTTTTTACAGTATGAGACTGAGCAATTGTTAATCTGATTAAGTACCTAATTAAAATTTTGTAGCCAAAAAAAAATTCATTTTTTCAGTTTTTTTTTCAATCAGGTGATCTTAATCATCCCTAATTCCAGCCCGTTTCTCTCAAAATGCTCCCTACTAAGTGCTTTAGTGAATATATCAGCAATTTGATGATCAGTAGCACAAAATTCAATTGAGATCATTCCATTTTCATAGTTATCCCTTAGGAAATGGTGCCTAACATCTATGTGCTTAGTCCTTTTGTGATGAACCGGGTTCTTCGTCATACTAATAGCACTAGTGTTATCACAGAAAGTAGGAACGCATCCCACATAAATACCAGAATCCATGAGTTGTTTCTTGATCCATATCAACTGAGTACAGCATGAGGCTGCAGCCACATATTCTGCCTCAGCAGTAGACAAGGCTACTAAGTTTTGTTTCTTGGTAGCCCAAGACACAAGGCATGAGCCCAGGAAGTGAGCCATACCTGAAGTACTTTTCCTATCAACCAGGAAACCTACATAATCAGCATCAGCATATCCTACAAGGTCTAAATTAGTACCTCTAGGATACCAAAGGCACAAATTAGTGGTGCCTTTCAAATATCTCAAAATGTTCTTCACTGCAGTGAGGTGGGACTCCTTTGGATTTGCCTGAAACCTAGCACACAGTCCTAGTCTGAACACAATATCAGGTCTGCTGGCAGTAAGATATAATAGAGACCTAATCATCCCTCTGTATAGCTTCTGATCAACGGATGAACTAGGTTCATCAATATCCAATTTTGTAGCTGTGGTTATGGGAGTGTCTATTTCCTTTGAGTATTACATTTTAAACTTCTTGAGAAATTCTTTCACATACTTTTGTTGGTGGATCATTGTTCCATTTGGGTTTTTCTTAATTTGCAAGCCTAAGAAAACCCATCATGCTCATCTCAAACTCACTTCCCATTAGCATAGCAAATTCCCACATATAGTTGCATAACCAGAAGATCCTTACCTTTTTTCCTTAAGAACAAAGTACTATAAATTTTGCCTCGTTTGTACCCATGTTCTAGCATGAATTTTGATAATCTTTCGTACCATGCTCTTGGTGTTTGTTTGAGACCATATAGAGCCTTGTCGAGTTCGTATACGTGGTCAGGTGACTCCTTGCTTTCAAAACCTGGAGGCTGCTTGACAAATACATCTTCATTCAGACAGTCATGGAGAAAGGCACTCTTAACACCATATGATGAAGAGTGAATTCCATGTGTGCAACAAAGGCTATAAGAAGTCTGATTGCCTCCAGTCTTGCCGCAGGGGCAAAGGTCTCATCATAGTCAATTCCCTCTTGTTGGTTGTATCCTTGAACAACCAGTCTAGCCTTATTTCTTGTAACAGTTCCATCCTCATCGAGCTTGTTCCTGAAGACCCACTTGGTGCCAATTACTGATATATCTAGTGGCCTGGGTACCAAGTGCCATACTTGACACCTCTCAAATTGATTCAGTTCTTCTTGCATGGCTATTACCCAATCAACATCTTGCAGGGCTTCAACAATGTTCGTTGGTTCAATCAAGGATAGAAATGCATCAAACACACACACATATTTTTCAAGGAGAATCTAGTTTTGATTCCAGATCTCAAGTCTGTTATGATGTTCTCAATAGGGTGAGAACTTTGATATCTGTGTGGTTTGAGTACTAGTTTTTCACTTCTGGATTGTTCCATGTATACTTTCTTCTACACACATAGTTATTTTATTATACACTTTATAAGCTTTACTATGTGATGAATATCCCAAGAATACTCCCTCATCACTTCTGGGGTCAAATTTTCCTAGGGAATCTTTGCCATTACTGTGTACAAAACACTTGCATCCAAAATCCTTAAAGTGGGATATGTTGGGCTTTCTCCCTTTAAGTAATTCATAGGGAGTTTTCTCTACTAGAGGTATAGTCATGCATCTATTGATTATGTAGCAAGCAGTATTTATTGCTTCAGCCCAGAAGCTGTGAGGTAGTTTGCTAGATAGGAGCATGGTTCTTGCCATGTCTTCAAGAGTTCTGTTTTTCCTTTCAACAACCCCATTTTTCTGTGGGATTCTAGGAGCAGAAAAGTTATAACTAACACCGTGTTCATCACAGAACGCATCAAACTTAGCATTCTCAAATTCAGTACCATGGTCAGATCCTATTGATGCTAGTTGATGTCTTAATTGATTTTGAGTTTTCTTGACATATGAGGTGAACATATCAAATTCTTCATCCTTAGATTCCAGGAATAAGGTCCAAGTGAACCTTGAATAATCATCAACTAGCACCATCACATATCTCTTACCACCTCTACTTAGAGTTCTCATAGGACCACATAAGTCCATATGAACCAGTTCCAACGTCCTGGTGGTACTGACTATTTTCTTACTTTTTAATGAGG
Source organism: Nicotiana knightiana (assembly GCA_005239525.1). Taxonomy (NCBI): domain Eukaryota; kingdom Viridiplantae; phylum Streptophyta; class Magnoliopsida; order Solanales; family Solanaceae; genus Nicotiana; species Nicotiana knightiana. The sequence continues at coordinate 49,709 of ML426508.1, read as the reverse complement.
ACCTTACCTGCTTCCCCCTGGCACATGCCTCACAAACTTTGTCCTCCTTGAACTTAATGTTAGGAAGTCCTACCACTAAGTCCTTAGAGACTAGTTTGTTAAGCTGAGTTAGACTCGCATGACCAAGTCGTTTGTGCCACAGGAGGGGATCACTGTCCAACACACTTAGGCAAGTGAGTTCATTTTCAGACAGTGTGGACAAGTCTATGACATAGATGTTATTCATTCTTTTTCCCTGCAAAACAATCTTGTCAGTAAGCAGGTTAATCACAAAACATTTTGTGGAAGTAAAAGCAACCAGGTTACCTCTGTCACACAGTTGTGATACCCTGATCAAGCTATATTTCAAGCCATCTATTAGATACACATGTTCAATGGATCGTGTGTCATCCTTACCTACCTTACCAACCCCAATGATTTCACCTTTCTTTCCGTTTCCAAAGGAGACATTTCCTCCTTTGAGACTTTCAAGTGAAAGGAACTGTTCCATGTTCCCAATCATATGCTTTGAGCAGGCACTATCCAAATACCAAATTTGGGTGCCTCCTATCACTTGAGCCTACAAAAGAATGAAGGATTAGTTTTAAGAACCCAAACTAGTTTGGGTCCTTTCTATGAGAGATTGGATCAATAAGATTTTTCCTGGCCCAATTTGGTAGCCAATTTTTCCCTTTTATAAACCTCTCATTTTTTTGACTGGCCTGCTCGTTTGCAATACACTCATATTTGTAGTGTCCAGTCTTACCACAATGGGTGCAGATTTTATTCTTAGGAAGAGTGAGATACTTGTTTTTGGGATCCCACTTGCGCAATTGACTTCCCAAGCCAATCCCTATCCTGTTGCTACTATGATTCTCTTGAAGCCATATCAGGGCGTCAGAGGATTTATTCCATTTACAGGTTTGATCTAATTCATGTTTGACTTTGCCAAGTTGTTCATTAAGAGTTCTTATTTGTTCGTCCTTGGCATACATATTATCTTTTAATTTTCCTATGTTTTCTTCTAACATGATATGAGAATGATCAACAACCTTTCTACTTGATCCTAGCTTTAGCTTTAAGTTTCAGATTTTAGTTCTACAATCTCAGTTTCAAGAGGATGAACCTATTTTAACAAGTCAGTGTTTTCCTTTTCAGATTCACTGACTATGATTTCCAGGTTTATGCATTTTTCTTTTAGAATTTCACATTCTTTAGATAGTTGATCCTTCTCTTTGATTTTTTCCTCAGAATAATCTATGAAATCAAGCAGACACTCAGAGAGTTTTTCCTTAGATAGGAACTCTACTTTGTTTTTAAGATGAGAGATACTTACCTCTGGTTCTTCATGTGATTCCCTGTCAGATTCTCCAATTGCCATGAGCGCCTGGTATTCAGTCTTCCCATCTTCTGATTCTTCATCTGAACTTTCCCCCAAAACAGCAACCATAGCCTTTGTTGTGGTTGTCTTGGGTGAACCTGTTCCTTCCTCATGTTCCTTCTCTCATATGATTCTTCCAAGATACTTTAGTTCATTAGTCAAGGTTGTGAACCTTGTGTACATCTCTTAAATAGTCTTTCCTTCTTTCATAGTGAAGTTGTCATACTAAGAGTATAGTAGAGTACCTCTTGACCTTTTTACCTGAGGTGTTTCGTCATGGGCTAATTGCAAGGTGTCCTAAATCTCTTTGGTAGAGGTGCAACTTTGGATTCTGCTGTACTCGTCTGGACCTAGTCCACATACTAGCCACTTTTTGGAATTTGCATTCTTCTCCCATTTCTTTAGATCCTCAGCAGTGCAATCAGCTCTTGTCTTTGGTATATCTATACCTTCAGCAGTCTTCATCATGGTAGCTAGAGGACCATCAGTGACTATGCCCCAGAGTTCATAGTCTTCTCTAATTAGGTCATCCTTCATCCTATTTTTCCACCATGAGTAGTACTGGCCATTGAAGAGTGGTGGCCTTGCAGTTGATTGACCTTCCCAATTTCCAGGCGGTGCAGTCATCTTGATCTTTTCCAAGGTGTTAGACTTTCAAGGATAACCTGCTATGATACCAATTGTTGTTTTAGACGTTAATACCACACAATTATATAAGTTAATTGTGAGGTACCCAATTTTTCTAGTGCTGTCTAATTGAAAGAACCTGGTTCTTCTTGATGTACTTACTTCTACTGTTACGGAATATTAAAAGCAGTAAAGTAAAAAGACAGAGATTTTTACGTGGAAAACACCTAGCTCAAAAGGTGAAATAACGACGACCTACTCCTCAGTAAGATTTGCTCAAACAATTTACTAAAAACTCTGAGCCAAACGGACTTACAAAATAAACTCTTTTGAAATCCTAAGACTAACTCTAATCCTTTTGTAGTAACTAGCCTCTAGCTAATTTCTACAAGCTTCAAGTTAACTCTAACTTGAACAATACGTACCTATTACAATTGCTTCTATGAAAGCTGAAAACATACAATATTAAAGCTCCTACTACAATCAACTAGACTCAATAATTAATCAAATGAAACTGGTTCTTCTAGTTGAACTGTAGCCTCAGCATCGCACAATAATTCTGCTTGCAAAATATCTCTGGGAATTTTGCTTTCAGACTTTGATTCACTTAAGCTTTGTGCGTCTCTTTTTTCAGCAGAAATACATCAAGTATTTATAGAGTCAGTCGTTCAGCTTGTCTTCCAATTCCAGTTCAACTCTACCTGGGAGAACAAGTTCTTATAAACTCAACTTCCTTCCTTCGTTTCTGTCCTTGCTGAATTCGACTTCTATTCTTTCATCAATTTGCAACCTTTTCGCATTAGAAGATACTCTTATTGTTCATTGATACTTCACCATTGTATTCATCTCCTATGCATATAAGGTTTGTGTGCCAACTCGTCAGGTCAAGTATGTGTGCTCTGATGGACTTGGTTCAACTGGTCAGCCTTTTGTCAATCTTCAAAACTATGCAGTGGCATGGGTCAACACACCTGGATCTGCACAGGGGTGCAGGGTATAACACGGGTACAGCCAACTCAGTAAATAACAAGTCCAACCTTTTGAGTGAAAGGTAGTGACTAACTCAACTAGTACAGTTAAAAATAGAATTAACAATGCAGAAATTTAGGCGTGCTTTCAAGTTAAATAGATAGTTCAAAACAGTAAAATAGATCAAATCTGAACGACGTGAAGAATAAAACTCTTTTACTTGTACATGACAATGCACATACTTTATGTGATGCACCATGCAGATAGCCTCATGTACTCACGCTCTCAAATGCTCAATCACTCGGTACTGTATATGGCACATGCGGCCCAGGGAAGATCCATCCCAGAATATATACATCACTGGCCATCAGTTACCCAGTATCGAGATGGCCAATCTAGCCCGTGGAGAAGATATATCTCCAGTTATATCATGTTTCGGACAAGATCAATGTCCAGAGAAGATCCATCCCTCAACAATATGAACCGCGCTCACTATGGGTGTGTACCGACTCCGGAGGGGATCCTTAAGCCCAAGCGCTATCATAAATCAATATAACCGCTGCGGCGTGCAGGCCTGATCCCATAACTGTCACTCTTAATCAATCTCTCAGCCTCACTCAGTCATCAATCTCTCAAGTCTCACTCACGGGCTCACAATGCCATGAAATTAGCTCGAAAACAATGATATAATGTATCAATAAATAACAACAGAGAATGTTATATGATATGAGATGCATAGATATGGTTGTGTACGAAATCTCAATGAGATCAGCAAGATGATAGAAAGAAGCGACCACTCTGGGCCCCAACAGTACTAGCATAAAGCCTAAACATTAGATCTAGCATGATCGACATCTCAATTACTTTATCACATGATAAAAACACGCATATCAACCAAATTGAACCACTACACAGTGCCATGGAATCAACCAGGTCATAATTCCCACGGTGCACGCCCATCACTTGGCATGTGCGTCACCTCAATACCAATTACATAATACATAATTCGGGGTTTCGAACCCTTAGAACAAAGTTTGAAAGGGTTATTTACCTCAATCCAGGCAAACACTATACTCCGAAATGCTTTTGCCTCTCAAATCGGTCTCCAAACGTCCCGAATCTAGCCACAAGCAGTACAACACAATTAATATAGGCTAAAGGGATCAATTCCACAAGAAAAATACTAAATTATATCCAAAATCCGAAATCAGCTCAAACCCGGCCCCCGGGCCCACGTCTCGAAATCTGACAAAAGTCACAAAACCGGAAAGTCCATTTACTCACGAGTCTAACCATACCAAATTTACTCAAATCCGATAATAGAATCCCATTGAAAACCTCAAAAATGTAACTCAAGAACTCTTCCTTTTTTTCCCAATTTTCCACCTCAAATCACAAATTAGATGATGGAATTAAAGGCATAATCATGAAACTTGACCAAAATTAGATAGGAATCACTTACCCCAAACACCTATGCAAGTATATCTCCAAATCGCTTTTTACCAATCTCCCACTTTAATTTTATTATATGAACTCGAAACCCTCATTTTCAATCTTTTCAATCTACCCAGATGCATCTTCATTGCGAACGCAACTGGCCTTTTGTCATTCGAGTAGACCAATCTTCCTGCCTCTCAATTAACATTTCGCGAACGCGAAGTTTGCCAACTCCATTCTTCGCGAACGCGACCCCTACCCAGCGAATGCGTAGACCAAGGTCCTGGGGTCCCCAGCTGCCTCATCTTCGCGAACACGACACCTCACCTGCGTTCACGATGCACACATAGTCCATACCTTCGCGTTCGCATTCGCGTCCTCTTTTGGCGAACGCAAAGAACAAAATCTTCCAAGCTCACAGAAACTTTTCGCGAACGCGAGACTCCTCTCGCGAACGCGTAAGAGGAAACCAAAAGAACTCACCAGCAGTTATCAGCCCTCAACCTAAGTCCAAAAAGGATTTTTTAACCACCTGAAACTCACACGAGTCCTTCGAGACCTTAACAAAACATACCAGCAAGTCCCAAAACGTCATACGAACTTAGCCGAACCCTCAAATCACCTCAAACAACAACAAAAACACGAATTACTCATGGATTCAAGCCTAATGAACTTTGAAATATCCAAGTTCTACAAACGACGCCGAAATCTATCAAATCACGTCCAATTGACCTTAAATTTTGCACTTAAGTCATAAATGACACCACAAACCTACTCCAACTTCTGGAAATTCCAATCCAACCCTGATATCAAAAAGTCCACTCCTGGTCAAACTTTCCAAAATTACAACTTTCGTCATTTCAAGCCTAATTCTACTACAGGCTTCCAAATCACAATTTGGACGCACTCCTAAATCCAAAAATCACCTAACAGAGCTAACAAAACCATCAGAATTCAAATCTGAGGTTATTTACACATAAGTCAACATCCGATCAACTTTTCCAACTTAAGCTTTCAATTAAGAAACTAAGTGCCTCAATTCACTCTGAGATCTCTCAGGACCCGAACCAACTAACCTGGTAAGTCATATAACAGTTGTAGAACACAAAAGGAGCAGAAAATGGGGGAACGGGGCTACAACTCTCGAAATGACTAGCCGGGTCGTTACATCCTCCCCCTCTTAACAAACGTTCATCCTCTATAGAGTATAGAGACATACCTGAAGTGGTGAAACGATGAGGATAATGACTGTGCATATCATGCTCGGTCTCCCAAGTCGCCTCTCGACCGACTTACCCCTCCACTCAATCTTCACGGAAGCAATGTTCTTTGACCTTAGCTTTCAAACCTGCCTGTCCAAAATAGCTACCTGCTCCTCAACATAAGATAGATCCTTGTCCAACTTGACTCAGCTGAAATCCAACACGTGAGACGGATCACCGTGATACTTCTTGAGCGTATAAACATGAAATACTTGATGAACTCCTTCTAGACTAGGAGGCAAGGCAAGCTAATAAGTAACCTTCCCTACACGTCGCAACACCTCAAATAGGCCGATGAACCTTGGGCTCAACTTTCCCTTCTTTCTGAACCTCATAAAACCCTTCATGGGTGACACCCGGAGCAGAACCCGCTCTCCAAACATGAATGCAACATCACGAACCTTACGACCCGCATAACGCTTCTATCTGGGGTGGGTTGTGAAAAGTCAATCCTAAATCACCTTAGCCTTCTCCAGAGCATCCTGAACTAAGTCTGTACCCAATAACCTAGCCTCGCCCGACTCAAACTAACCCACTGGAGACCGACACTGCCTACCATGCACAGCCTCATACAGTGACATCTGGATGATCCACTGATAATTGTTGTTGTAGGAAAACTTCCCAAATGGAAAGAACTGATCCCACAAACCCCCAAACTCCATCACACACACACTGGCATATCTTCTAGTATCTGGATAGTGTTCTCGGACTATTCATCCATCTGAGGGTGAAATATTGTGCTCAACTCCACTCAAGTACCTAACTCATGCTGTGCGTCCCTCTAGAACCATGATGTAAACTGCATAACCCGGTCAGAGATGATAGATACTGGTACACCATGAAGCCTGACGATCTCACGGATATAAACTCGAGCCAGCTTCTCGGGAGAATAGGTAGTCATCACATGAATGAAATGAGTTGACTTTGTCAGCCTATATACAATCACCCAAACTGCATCAAAGTTTCGCTGAGTCCGTGGAAGCCCAACAATGAAATTCATCGTGATTCACTCCCATTTCCACTTTGGAATCTATAACTTCTAAAGCAACTCACCTGGTCGTTGATGTTAATACTCCACCTGCTGAAAATTTAGACACTGAGCTACATACTCTACTATGTGCGTCTTCATTCTCCTCCACTAGTAATGCTGCCTCAAGTCTTAATACATCTTCGGAACACCCGAATGAATGGACTACCGCGAACTGTGAGCCTCCCGGTGAATTAACTCACGTAAACCATCTCTATTGGGCACACATAGCCTGCCCTGCATTCTCAATACACCATCATCACCAATAGTGACCTCCTTAGCATCACCATGCTGGACCGTGTCCTTAAGGAGAAGTAGAGGGGGTCTTCATACTGACGCTCCCAGATAAGATCATAAAAAGAAGACCGAGAGACTACACAAGCCAATACTTGACTCGGCTCAGAAATATCAAATCTAACAAACTGACTAACTAGGGCGTGAACATCCAACGCCAATGGACTCTCTGCTACTGGTAGATATGCTAAGATCCTCAAACTCTTCGCCCGACGACTCAAAGCATCGGCCACCATATTGGCCTTCGCGGGATGGTACGAAATGGTGATATCATAGTCCTTAAGCAGCTCCATCACCTCCGCTGATGCAAGTTAAGATCTTTCTGTTTGAACAGATGCTGCAAACTCCGGTGATTGGTGTAAATCGCACAATGGACACCATAAAAATAGTGCCGCCAAATCTTCAAGGCATGAACAATAGATGCTAACTCAAGGTCGTGGACAAGATAGTTCTTTTCATGGGGATTCAACTGGCGCGAACATAAGCAATCACTCTACTCTCCTACACCAGAACACACCCAATACCGATCCCAGAAGCATCACAATACACTATGTAAGAACTAAAATCTAATGGCAGAACTAGAACTAAAGTTGTGGTCAAAGTAGTCTTAAGCTTCTGAAAGCTCTCTCGCACTCATCTGACCACCTAAAAGGAGCACCATTTTGGGTCAATTTGGTCAAGGGAGATGCAATAGATAATAAACCCTCCACCAAACGACGGTAATAAACAGCCAAACCAAGAAAGCTCCAAATCTCCGTGGTTGATGATTTTTTGGGCCAACTCTGAACTACCTCTATCTTCTTCAGATTGACCCTAATACCCTCACTAGAAACCACATGGCCCAAGAACTCTATTGAACTGAGCCAAAACTCGCACATGGAGAAATTTGCATAAAGTTTCTCCTCCCTCAACCGCTGCAATACAATTCTCAGATGATGTGCATGTTCTCTTGGTTACCAGAGTACACCACGATATAATCAATGAATAAAATAACGAACAAGTCAAGAAAAGGTTGAAATACGCTGCTTATTAGACGCATGAGCGCTGCTGGGGCGTTGGTCAACCCAAAAGACATCACAAGGAACTCATAATGGCCATATCGGGTCCTGAAAGTTGTCTTAATAATATCCGAGTTCCAAATCTTCAACTGGTGATACCCGAACCTCAAATCAATCTTAGAAAACACCATCGCTCCCCGGAGCTAGTCAAATAGATCATCAATGCGCGGGAAAGTATACTTGTTCATAATTGGGACCTTGTTCAACTGTTTGTTATTAATGCACATTCTCATAGTACCATCCTTCTTCTCCGCAAATAGAACTGGTGCACCACAATGTGACACGCTAGGCCGAATAAACCCCTTATCAAGGAGTTCCTAAAGTTGCTCATTCAGCTCCTTCAATTCAGATGGTGTCATACGATACTGTGGAATAGAAATGGGATGATTGCCCGACACCAAATCAATACCAAGGTCAATATCCCTGTCACGCGGCATGCTCGGTAGGTCTGCAGGAAACACATCCAAAAAAATTTGCACCACCGGAACATAATCAATAGTAGGGTCTCTACACTAACATCCCTAAAAAAGGCCAAATAAGATAGACAACCCTTCTCAACCATCCTGAGCCTTCAAGTATGAAATCACTCTACTGGGAACATAGTTTATAGAGTCGCTCCACCCAACCCTCGACAACCCCGACATCGCCAACTTCACAGTCTTAGCATGACAATCCAAAATAGCATGACATGGAGACAACCAATCCATACTTCATATCACATCAGAATTAACTATACTAAGCAGAAACATGATAACTCTAGCTCCAATCACCCAATAGACACTACAAACGACCGGTATACACAGTCCACAATAATAGTAGATCTATAGGTGCTGCCCTAGCTGATGTGAAAGTCGCACCTCTACCCCTACCACGACCTCTACCGCGAACTCGGCCTCTCGTGGCCCTAACTGGTGGTACTGGTGTCTGTCCATCCTGCCATGTAGTACGTGTCCTCACTATCTGTGAGAGAATAGAACAACAGAACTTTACTTACTAGAATCAACAGATTCACACGACAAGAAGTCAAGAATGTGAAGTTTCCTAACGGTTCTTCATCCTCTCGATCATAAGTACAGACGTCTCTATACTGATCCACAAGACTTCACTAAACCTGCTCATGACTCGTGAGACCTATGTAACCTAGGCTCTTATACCAACTTGTCACGACCCAAAAATCAACCGTCATGATGGCAATGTGAACAGATCAAATTTGAACGATGTGAATAATATAAGTCTTCTACTTCTACATGCCAATGTACATGTTGTATGTTATGTACCATGCTGACAGCCTCATGTACTCACGCTCTCAAATGCTCAACCACTCGGTACTGTATATGGCCCATGCAACCTAGGGAATACCATCCCAGAATATATACATCACTAACCATCTATCACCCAATACCGAGGAGGGCCAATCCAGCCCGTGGAGAAGATTCATCTCCAAGTATATCATGCTTCAGACAAGATCCATGTCCAGGGAAGATCCATCCCTCAATAATATCAGTCGCGCTCATAGGGAGTGTGTGCAGACTCTGTAGGGGTTCCTATGGACCAAGCCGTATCATAAATCAATATAACCGACGCATCGTGCAGCCCGATCCCATAACTGTCACTCATAATCAGGCTCTCGACCTCACTCAATCATCAACCTCTCCAATCTCACTCACGGGCTCACAATGTCATGAAATTAGCTCGAAAATATGATATGATGTATCAATAAATAAACAAAGAGACTGGGAAATGATATTAGATGCATTGATATGACTGAGTACAAAATGTCAATGAAATCTGTAAGAAGACAGCAATAAACAGCCATTATGGGCCCCAACAGTACCTGCGGAAAGTCTAGACATGATATCTAGCATGATTAATAGCTCATTTACTTTATCACATGATGAAAACACGGATATAAACCAAATAGAACCACTACACGGTGCCATGGAATCAACTAGGTCACAATTCCCATGGTGCACGCCCGCACGCCCGTCACATAGCATGTGCGTCACCTCTTTTTCCCGAATTTTCCACCCCAAATCACAAATTAGATGATGGAATTAAAGTCATAATCATGGAATTTGATCAAAATTAGATATGAATCACTTGCCCCAAACACCCACACAAGTATATCTACAAATATCCTTTTACCAAGCTCCCACTTCAATTTTATGATATGAACTCGAGAACCCTCGTTTTCAATCTTTTTAACTCTGCCAAGATGCACCTTCATCGCGAACGCGATCGCCCTTTCGCATTCGCATAGACCAATCTGCTTGCCTCTCAATTAACATTTCGCGAACGTGAGCGTAGCCTCGCGAACGCGAACGAAGCTTCACGAATGCGAAGCTTTGCCAACTCCATTCTTCGCGAACGCAACCCCTGTCCCGCAAACGCGTAGACCAAGGGCTCCCAACTGCCTCAAAATCTCTTCACGAACGCGACACCTCACCCGCATTACCGATGCACATACAGTCCATACCTTTGCGTTCGCGTTTGCGTTCACGTACTCTTTTTGCGAACGCAAAGAAAAAAATCTTCCCAGCTCACATACACCCTTTTTGAACACGAGACTCCTCTCGCGCACTCTTAAGAGGAAACCAGAAGAACTCACCAGCAGCTATGAGCCCATAACCTAAGTCCAAAGATGATCTGTTAACCACCAGAAACTCACCCGAGGCCGCTGGGACCTCAACCAAACATACCAACAACCCCCAAAACATCATACAAACTTAGTCGAACCCTCAAATCACCTCAAACAACATAAAAAACACAAATTACTCACTGATTCAAGCCTAGTGAACTTTAAAATTTCCAAATTCTACAAACGACACCGAAGCCTATGAAATCACGTCTGATTGACCACAAATTTTGTACACAATTCATATATGACACCACGAACCTACTCCAACTTCCAGAAATTCCAATCCGACCCCGATATCAAAAGTCCACTCCCGGTCAAACTTTCCAAAATTTCAGCTTTTGCCATTTCAAGCATAATTCTACTACGAACCTCCAAATCATAATCTAGACGCACTCCTACGTCCAAAGTAAACTAATGAAGTTAAGAGAACCATAAAAATTCATCTCCGAAGTCGTTTACACATAAGTGAACATTCGGTCAACTTTTCCAACTTAAGCTTTCAATTAAGAGACTAAGTGTCTCAATTCACTCTGAAATCTCTCCGGACCCGAAGCAATCAAGTGACTTGTGCGGGTCTCAATTCGCTCTGAAATGAGCAAAATTTGTTTGCCGTGGTCGAAGCACTCGAGTGACTTGTGCGGGTCGCAATGGTTACAGTGAACTAGAAACGTGGCCCTACGACGGTCGTTTATTTCAAATGCTTCAATTTTCCTAGTTGGTTTGATGGAGTTATGATGTCCACAAGTTAGGGTGACATCATAATGTTATGCATAATTATGACGCATATTCCTGACGCGTTGCTTTATTTCGCATCTGACCCATGAATGAACTTTCCGCTTCGGTTCCGATACCAGTTATTATGAATCAAATTTGGTTCTGGAGCCAAGATCCTTATAAATAGGGATTTTAGGGTATGATTTTGATGTTTCAAGTTTTCTATACCAGAACCTTATAGTATTCCCTTGCCCTAAACCTCTTCGTTTTATTCTAGTCACTTGCACTCAAACTCAGTTCTTCACTGTTCGATACTTCTTTTAAAACATGTCTAGCATGCCTTCTGAGTCTAGTGAGGTGAGTGAAGCAATCCCTTTGGCAACACAGTTTCCTCCGAGGAAAATGTTCTCGTTGCCGTCAACGATGGATGTTTCCCGTTGGTGGAGAAGACAGTTCCTCGCAACCCTGATACTAGGTCTGACTTCTCTAAATTAATCGATACAGACGCTGGAGCCTTTCGATCTGTGATGACGGAGAAAGAATTAGGAGAACTTAAGGCTAAGTTTCTGATCATGTCGAATTGATTCCGGCCATATGGGATACTGTACAGGTCCACCGTCCTGGGTACTGTGCCTTCTAGGCCTATCCTTTCTAAGTCGACTACACTATTTCTCTTCTTCTGTTGGCGGAGGAATTCTGTTGTTATTACGACATTTGCCCAGCTCAGCTTGCGCCGTATGTCGATAAGGTTATAATGATGCTTACCAAGTTTTCCGAGCTGGCTGAGGTCAAACTGACTCTCCGACACTTATACATTTGTTTTCTCCCAACTTTAAAGAGGGCCAATGTTGAACCTTCGCCACCAGGACATGGTGGACAACATCGACGGTTTACCTGAGAGTTGAAAGTATACCCATAAGTACCTAGTTTCCTTGTATGTAGGTACTTGATTGATTTTTTTTATTTGGTCTTGGACTTTGACATGTTGTCTTTTTCTCATGCAGCCAAGACCTTTCCTCCTCCTTTGGTAGAGGAAGTTTCTTATTGGGTTGGTCGGCTCCTCCCTCATATCATAGGGATTTTGCAAGTGCTCGGGTTTTTAAGAGGTTTGGTCCTGCTCTCCCTTCGACCGGTAAGTGCTTCTTATCATTGGAGCCTTAGTTCATTTTCTTTTTGCTTGCTTCTAGTTATCTTTTCCTTTCCTTTTATTTTTCTTATCTTCGGCTAGGGGATCTTTGAGGAGGTCCAGAGCTCCCACACCCTCATTCCGAAAGAGAAAACTATTGCGTCCTCGACTCCTATCCCTTCTTAAGTTGCGGCTACTTCTTTTCATGCCCTTAGTCCCTCATTCAATGACGATTTCTTACGTTCGTGCCCTGGTCCCTCAAGTGGATGTCCCTTCTTTGGCCACAGTGGCTTCTACCGTTGAAACATCAGCCTCTCTGTTATATTGTCTTATACATGAGGACGAAAAGCCTCTGCTAATGATGGAGATTTGATGCCTCGTAAGAGGAGGGCCGTAGACGTCATGGGGAAGAGGTCGGCGGCTACCGATCTGGGAGTCTACAGATTTGTCCTTCGGGAAATGGCTACAAAGCATATTAGGGAGAGCCCGGAGGCTAGTCCCCAAACTATTAGTTTGGAGGATGTAGATGTTCGACCTGAGGCGGCTGCAGTCGAAGGCGTGGCAGGGGACGACTTTGTGCTTCTAAGATGCGAAGAGGCCTCATCTTCCGGTGTTACGACAAATTTTCGTCCTTTGATTATTGATAGAAGTAAGTATGTTGCTGAAGAGGATGTTTGATATGATTCCAACGTGGATGCGAACGAGCTGGGGATGGTCGACGAGGGGAATACTCAGCTTGAAGTGAGGTTGGAGGGGGGTTCGAGGAGTATTACGATCCATGTACGGACCGTAATCTTCTTGAGGATACCGAGAAAATTATCCCTTCCCTCATCCCTCTCAGTTTTGAAGTAGAGGGTACAACCCTCAAGGATATGAACGAAAATGACCTATCAAACAATATTGTTTGCCTCGCCCTTCGGGTAAATACATTCGTTGTTAGTTATCTTTCTTTTGATTTTGTTTATTCAGTCTCTAACGCTTTTTGTTCATTTTGTAGACGGTAGTCTTGGAAATTGAGAGTGCTCGTAGGGAGCAGAGGCACAAATACATTTACGTGAAGTTAAAGGATAAGTACTTTAGAGTTCTTGAGAAGTACCAGGAGCTTCGGCGTCAGCTTTGTGAGGGCGGCAGTCTGCACCGATTGAGGGAGGATTTAAAGGCCTGAGATGAGGAGTTGGTGCAGATAGTGGGGTAGTGCAGAGTCAATGAAGGGACGTTAAGGAGAAAAGAGAAAGATCTTGAGCTTAGCAAGGGTGTCATAGCCCAGTGTAGCGATTTCCATGCTTAAGTAGTTTCGCTTTGTGACCAACTTGAGGAGTGTCAATTTAGGTTATAGGCTCCAAGGGGCGAGGTCACCGAGGAGGCAGAGAGTTTAGAGAAGGTTGAGTCTAGTTTGAGGAGATGGCCCACATTTTTGTCTCCGGTGTGATGATTTTTGTGGCTGAGACTAGTTTGGAGAGACCGTCTGCCTCGACATTCTGTGCTCCTGGGATTTGGTCGAGCTGACACTCGTCGAACTTAGGTAGTAGCTTATAGATTTTTGTCTGGTATTTTTGCAAAATTTTTTCCTTAATTTGGAAATTCCCGGTGACTTGATTGATTACGAGCTGGTAATCGCAGCACGATTTCAACAATTTTGCTCCACATTTGAGTGATAGTCTTAGACTTGCAATTATGAACTCATACTCGGCCTCATTATTAGTCATATCGGGGCACTTATGGACTTCGAGTATGAGTGCCATTAATACCTCAATGCATTGGATGCGCCATTGTGTTCGAAGAGGTTTAGACGGCTTCCCTTTCGACTTCAGGCATTATTTTTATGCTGAAGTCGGTAAGAACTTGTGACTTTATCACCCTTCGTAGTTGATATGAGATATCATGTTCACTCAGATCGATAGCCCGTTTAGCCAGCCTTTCCGAGAGTTAGGGTTTATCTAAAACGCGTCTGAGAGGGAAGGTCATGACAACCAAGATGGTGTGACATTGAAAATATGGTGTAAGATTCTATGAAGCTACAACTAAGGTTGGCGCCAATTTTTCGAGATGTGGGTACCTCGTCTCAACGTCGATGAGTGTTTTGCTTATGTAATAGATGGGAGATTTTGTACCTTTGTTTTCTCGAATTAGGACTGCGCTTACAACTACCTTGGATACAACCAGATAGTCGAGGAGACGCTCCCTCAGCTCGAGTTTTGAAAGCAAAGGCAAAGATAACAGGTATTCCTTTAGTTCTCGCACAACCTGTACGCACTCGGAAGTCCATTCGAGGCTGTTATATTTCTTGAGTACGCCAAATAATTTATGGCACCTATCCGTTGACCGTGAGATGAACCTTTATAGGGCGGTGATGTGATCGATCAACCTTTGGACTTGTTTTTTGGTGGTCAAGAGTTCTGGTATCCCTTCAATGGCTTTGATTTTGTCTGGTTTGAACTCGATCCCTCGTTTTGATACAAGAAAACCCAAGAACTTTCCCGAGTCTACACCGAATGCGCATTTCTTCGGGTTCAGCATCATTCAGTACCGTCTAAGTATGTTGAAAGTTTCTTTCAAATGATCGATGTCATCTTCTCCCCTTTTGGACTTGACTAACATCTTGTCTATATATACTTCCATTATTTTGCCGAGATGATCTTTGAACATCTTTGTCACCAACCTTTGATACGTGGCTCCCGCAGTTTTTAGTCCAAACGGCATGACCCTGTAGCAATATGTTCCTTGATGGGTGATGAACATGGTTTTTTATTGATATTCGTCTTCTAGGAGGATCTGATTATAGCCTGAGTAAGCGTCCAAGAAACTTAATAGCTCACGCCCGGCCATTACAATGATGAGTTGGTCGATATGAGGAAATGTGAATGAATCCTTCGTGCATGATTTGTTCAAATCTGTGAAATCTACACACATCCGCCATTTTCCATTCTTCTTTTTGACCATCACTACGTTGGCGACCCATTTGGGGTACTTCAATTTCCTGATAAAATCATTTTCTAGCAGTTTTTCCACCTCCTCGCACAACGTCATTAATTGTGTAGTTGAATTTACATCTGACATGTCTCATTGGGGGTGGAATGGATCGACGTTTAATTTGTGCGTGGAAATTTTCTTTGGGATTCCTGGCATATCTGCATGGCTAAAAGAAAACAAATTTGCGTCAGCTATTAAGAATTGACTGAATTTACTTGGTTTCCAAAGCTTGCAATCGATATAGTCATTCTTGTTATGGTCATTGAGATCTCTTTTAATAGCACCGAGGTCTTCAATGGTCGACCCAATAGCGTCGACCGTGTTAGGGTCCTTGATGACGTCCTCTATCTCCTCTTGCTCCGACCTCGACCCTATTGATTGTTATGCCTCTTTTTCTTTGTCTTTTCTCTGTTGGGTGTCGTGCCCCATTTTTCCTCTCCTTTCAGATTGGTCAGGGTTCTAGACATTAGGGGTATGTAAGGAATTGAAGAGTCACCACCTAACGAATTAAGGTGCATTAGGGAACCTATTAAGGGTCATTATAACACAGATTTGAATAACCGTAGATTGGGTAAGGGCTTAAAATTACTTCACGGGGAACGTGTTAGGCACTCCTCAAAGTCCACAAATGTGGTTCCCAGCCAAACAAGCTTTGTGAGTTTAAACAAGTAGCAGATAAGCTTAAACAAATAAAGGTTTTGAAAAGATTCGCAGTCTAAGCACGCATGTGAAGTAAAGTATTAGAAGATTTAAAGTCTAAGCACATATATAAGGTTTTGAAAGATTTAAAGTATAAGCACACATGTGTAAGGGATAGGGGAGTCCTAGGTTGTTTATCCTATAGGATCACATCAATGCAATGCCCGATAATCACTCCTCATAAAGGGGCTACACGTGGCATTAGCGCACCGGTCATCACCCCTTAGTGGTTATTTAAGCGAGTGTTGTTTAACGAGATCTATGCGTGCTGTTTCCCGTCCATTCTTAATGGTCCTGGAGGATATTAGGACCTCTACCTACAGGCAGTTCTAGACAGACCCCTAAGGTTTAAAATGGGAAAATACTAGGCGGCATGCAAGAACAAATAGGACTTTAGCAAATAAAGGCAGTAAAGAAAAATTAAGAGGCTCAGATTTACCTCCACAGATAATGCACATAATCAGCACGACTCAAACACAAACAAGAGGCATTTTATTAGACAGTATCCTAAAGCATGATGTCTAAGTGAATACCAAAGCACATAAGATATGCAGTTTCATTTTATAAACCCTGAAGCAGGGGCCCTAATCAGTTTGCCTACTGATTTTAAGCATGTTAACCATTAAGCAGTAAACACAAAAGAAACAGTTTTCCAGTTTCATAAAGGTTGATTACCTAAGGCTTGCCTAGGTGTGGGGAGTAATGCACAATAGTTACCAGAATTGTTAAAAAACTATTTAGAAGTTGTTATACCTAAAGCATGATGTTCTAAGTGTTGCAAAATACAAGGATTATTACCAGTTTATTTAAAATAGGATGATAAAATGGGAGACTGTCTTACGTCATTTTTCATGCATTAGTAGTTTAACTAGGTGTGACTGGGCGAGATCCTAAAGCATGGTATCTAGTATGCACATAGAGATGCAGAATGGTTGCAGAATTCCTAAAGCATGATTTTTAAATGCACAGGAAGTTACAACATAATTTCAGGAAGTGCAGGAGCAACATTTTTTATGTTGATGCTATTATTTAGCCTAGAAGCTTGATTTCTAAGTGATAAATAGGGTCAAATGAGATGCTAAAGCAGTAAACCTAAAACATGATATCTAATGCATGTCATGCCTAAAATTTATTGGTCCTAAACATGGATTCTAATGCACATATAGAAAATATAAACCCAAGGCATGGTTTCTACCCATTGATATTGATAACATATATAGCTACCCTCCCTTTTTCACTAGCCAAATCCAATATCCATTTACAGTCAATATTACAAACCAATATTGAATGAATTTCATAGATAAAGAAAAATAAGAAGTTGCACTATAGGGAGCCTGAAAACATGCCTAGATTTCCAGAACCTCAAATGCCCAAATGTTTCGTAGCTTATCTCATATCCGAGTGTGTCAGAGTTCCCTAAGGACCACAAGGGATCCCGGGCAGTGCTCACACCTAGATTTCACCTCCATAACTGAGTAAGTGCAGTGTGGAAATGCCAACCCCAGTGCATCAGAGTTCAGAGGGGTCTCACGGAGATCCTAGAGCAGTCACACACTGGAGGGGCAGAACTTAAAGACCTAAGAGTAGAGTGAGAGTGCTTGACTTAGTTTTGAAAGGGTTTTATAGGAAAATAGTTATTGAAAGAGACTCAGTAGAAATAGCTTTATAAAATAAGAGAGAGGTTTTTAGTAAAACAACTTTTGAGGAGAGTAGGGCAATTACCAAACACATATCAAACATAGAACCAAAGCAGGTTAAGCATCACACATAGAACAAACCTTCACACAGGAGTGATGGGAACTGGGGACACATAGAGCACATAATGTACACGCATAACAGTTCTTGTAGGGAATAGCATGAACTCCAAAATCAACACAGAATCAAACAGCTTAGCGTACAAATTGTTTTGCCAAAAAAGGGTCATACTAGAAACCAGATAAACACATAATTGAACAGAGTCACGTTGAGACATACTACAAAAGAGGGTAACATATTCATGCTGGTCCTAAGGGGAGTAATACATAACATAACATGCTAGATGGACAAAAATGTAAACATGTCAACTACAGGTTGCACATCAAAACCATAGATAGAAAGAAACTAGAAACATGATAAACTGAAGCAGTAAAAGAAACATATCGGTTTTGGGACTTCAATTGAAATCAGAACATACTGGTAAAGAAGATAGCACACACAAAAGTGAAGAATAGGAGAGAATAATAAATAGCCTTGGCTTGCAGCCGGCTAACTCATAATTGTAGCAAGTAACAAAGAGGGAGAGCATAAAGCTTTGAGTGTGGGAGATAGTTCTTGAACCAATGTGTTCGTGTGTTTGTGTTAATGAGAGAGCATGTATATATAGTAGTTTGAAACTAGGTAGAATAATTATGGAACTAGGTATCAATTAGTGCCGAAATCAGCATAGATACTTCCTTAATTAAAGGAGTTAACTTCAAACGGTAGAATACAGGTAGCAAATAAGGAAATATACCATTTATGACTGGAATATAGCACATAAGGATATAATTTCAGCACAGTACGGGTAGAAAGTAAGCTATTAAGGCTAGGTACATAATATTCTAATTAAGGAAATGTCATAAGAATCAGTTGATAGTATAGTCGAACACATAATAAGGCAAGAAATAAGCTAAGGTCGGAAAATCAGCAAGGAAATTATTTATGTGCCGGAAAATTTCAGCACATTTAATACCAAATTGCTTAGATTATAGCTTGTTTTAAGAGCATTTACCTTTTATACTTATAGAATTTTGATGTTTTGCAGTGCATGAGGCTTAAACACTCATGAACATGGAAAAGAGATCAAAGGAGATAAAAAGTGAGGAAATTAACACTATGCGATCGCATATTTGACAAGATGACGTCGCAAAACTAACATGTGAATCGCATAATGCACCCAGGGATCGCAGACCTCAACAGAAAGATAGGCCAATTTCAAGAGCAACAATGCGGTCGATTATGCGACCGCGTAACTCACATGCGAGCCGCAGAGCTAACCGCAGAATCCCTGGTACCTGAAGCTGCCTCAAGAATGCAATGCAAATCTACAGCCGCATATGAACAATGTGAACCGCAGATAAACCATGCGAACCATAAATCAAAAATGCGGTGACTACCTGAAAATGTGATCGCATAGTTGACTTGAAGGGGTATTTTTGTCCAGTTTTTGCCTCGATTTTTAGCCCACTATAAATAGATTTATTTGGGTTTTGTGGGTCATTCTTGTCTGGTTTTAGAGCAACATTACCTTATTAAATATTTTCCTCCTTGTTGGAAACATTAGGGCAAGAAATTCTTTGTTTTGTAAGCATTCATGACACTTATTATTCTTAGCTTTTTGTCATTTATTATGTGTAGCTAGCCTTAAATACTAAGGTTGTGGACCCTAAATGGGTGTTATGTATTTGGGTATTTAACATTGTATATATGCATAATGGGTTGTTGACATTTATTTACTCTTGATTTTATATTTATTGTTAGTTTTTGCAAACATTAACTTATTCCATAAATTCTTTCTTAGCTTGGAGAAGTGGGTTAGAATTGGTAAGAGTAAATATCAAAGACTCCAGGCTTTAAACACTTTTTAATAGAATCACTTAGGAATAAGTTGGTTTTATTTGGCAGTAAGTGATTTGGTTTTATTGCAACTCTTTTATATTTGGGAAAATTATATAGAGGAAAGACTACCCTATTATTGGAAAATATTGGGTAGTCATTAAGAAATCAATTGCATATCAAGAACTTCCCATTAGAAATATATAATATTAATACCCATTTGCATTACAGTTCATTAAAGGGGGACACAACCTTGGTTCACTTAATCATATTAATTACAACTTTAATTAATTCTCATTGCCACTACATTTACTAGATTATTACATAACAAACACCCATATTCCCGTTCACTAATGGAATGGAATTATGATTTGAGTTAAGAATCACACTATCAAAAGTAATATTTTTACACCTATCCCCTGTGCGATTCGACCCCAACCTTGTTGGGTTATTATATTTGACTTCGACAGCTTTACACTATTTTAAGGTGTAATTTGAGCTTATCAAATTTTGGCGCCATTGCTGGGGAATACGGTATTGAAATTACTAGTTAGTGTGTACTTCACTTTATATCTGTTTCTATTCCATCACAAGTTGCTTGTTTTGTATTGGTGTCCCAGGTCACAATGGCCGAGATATTGAGGAATACATCGACGACTCCATTTCCTTCATTCCACCGACAGTTGGTGCATCAATATTTAAAGTGGACCATGGAATGATACTGATGCTCAAGGCAGAAGGATTATTTCACAACTCAACTGATAATGATCCAACGCAACACCTAAGGAACTTCTTGGGTGTGCGTGCCATGCACAAATAGACCAATGTGTCGGATGACGCTTTAAGGTTGCGGGTGTTCAAGTACTCCTTAGAGAGAGAGGCAAGGAAGTGACTTCTTAATTTACCTCCTCACACCATCACAACATGGCCTGAGCTTGTACCAGCCTTTTTGTCAAAGTGGTTCCCGGATAGCAAGAAATCTGAGCTTAGAGGCAAAATATTCTTCTTCAAGCAAATGCAGGGGGAACACTTACATAAAGCATGGGACCGTTTCAAGCCGTATCTTGTGAGATCACCGAACCATGGGTTCCCGGAAATCTTTTTGATGGAGAAATTTTACATGGGTTTGGACCCACTCTCCCAGTCAATTGCAAAGAATGTCGTGGATGGATCTTTCATGGATAAGTCATTTTCTATGATTACTCAAATTTTAGACAAGATGGCCAAGAACAATCAAGCGTGGCATTCGGAAGATACAAGTGGGGGAATTTATTATGGCACTTCTTCTCTTGCAAACATGATCAAAGAGAATCAAGAAAAAGACCATGTGATTGCAGGTCTGGCCACTAATGTTGATGTATTGACAAATATGCTCAAGGAAAATAAAATGAAAAAAGCGCATATGGTGGAAGACATGCAATTAATGGGTAATCAAGAGTGGGAAGAAGCAAACTATGTTCAAAACTCTCAAGGTGGTTACTGCCAACAAAACATTTGGAGGCCAAACCCGCAAGGCCAAGGCCAACAAAATTGGCAAAATGATCAAGGTGGCCAAGGATCTTGGAACAACAATAACAACTATTCCAATAGAAGCTCCAATCCTTATGTACCAACGTGAGGGAAATAGTCCAACTCTTCACAATACAAGGAGGGGTCGTCAAGTGAATAAAAAATGGAAGGGATGCTAGAGAGAATTTTACAAAATCAAGAGAAAAGCGATGCAACAATGAGGAATATGTCTGAGGTGGTGGGTTTACACACCGCTTCGATTCAAAAACTTGAATTGCAAATGAGAGATCTATTAAGAGAGAAAACTCCCAAGCAAAAAGACACACTCCCAAGTGACACGGTGGTCAACCCAAAAAGCGGCCCAGGGGGGTCGACATCTCATTGCATGGACATCACAACGAGAAGTGGTAAGGTGCTTCAAGATGAGAGTGAGA
The DNA here is from genome assembly GCA_005239525.1 of Nicotiana knightiana. NCBI lineage: Eukaryota > Viridiplantae > Streptophyta > Magnoliopsida > Solanales > Solanaceae > Nicotiana > Nicotiana knightiana. Next base: position 28,012 of record ML426508.1, on the reverse strand, counting down.
AATTGATTGATGTTGAGAACATTGATCAAGGAGTGGAAGCACGGAGTGAGTTGCCGGTAGTAGTGGAGGTTGAGGAAACCCACCTAGAGTATGAGATTCAAAGAGAATGAAAAGGAAAGGCCATGGAAAAGGCGAAGGAGACCGCAAAAGCCCCTCCACCAATTACTAGGCCTAACCCTCCATTTCCTCAAAGGCTTGCACGAAGAATGGATGATAGGAAGTTTGAAAAATTCTATGACATCTTGAAGCAATTGTCGGTGAATATTCCATTCTTGGAATCTTTCCAAGAAATGCAGGGGTTCACCAAGTACTTGAAAGAGTTGATGACAAAGAAGAGAACAACAAAGAATGAGGTGGTAAATTTGACTCACCGGTTTAGTTCAATAATTGCTACATCAACTGTGGAGAAGAAGGGAGACCCGGGAGCTTTTATTATCCCATGCACCATTGTGTTGAGAAATTTTGCTAGAGCACTTTGTGACAATGGTGCTAGTATAAATTTGATGCCTCTTTCTATTTATAAGCAAGGGGGATTAGGATTGCCATGACCAACTAGCATGCATTTGCAAATGGCTGATCGAACCATAAAGAAACCCTTGGGAATTGTTGATGATGTTCTAGTGAAGGTGGGGAAGTTTCTTCTCCCGGCCGACTTTGTCATCTTGGATTGTGCGGTGGATAAAGAGATTCCTATCATTCTAGGAAGACCATTCCTCGCAACGGGAAGAGCATTAATGGATTCGGAAAGACATGAAATCAAATTTTGAGTGAATGATGAAGAAGTTACATTCCAAGAAAGCAAGGGGTTGAAATTGCCAAGCACATATTAAGGGATCTCGGTAATTGATGTTGTTGATCAGGTGGAAGATGCTGTTGTGATGAAAATGGAAGAAGAGGGCCTCGGCGAGGCATTGGCGGCAATTTTGGAAAATTTTGATGATAAAAACATTAAGGATTATGCGGAGATAGTCAATGCATTGGAAAGGTGTGGGTCCTATACATATGAACCAAAGAAGCTTTCCTCTACCTAGAGAATCGAATGACACCGCCCGCAAAGCTTTCAATCATGGAGCCACCACACCTCGAGCTCAAAGCACTCCCATCACACTTGAGGTATAAATTTCTTGGCTATAAGGATACTTTACCCGTAATCGTGTCTTCGTTGTTGAATGATGTGCAGGTTGATGCATTGTTAAATGTCTTGCGGGAGCACCGACAAGCGATTAGATGGACAATAGTGGACATCCGAGGAATTCCCTCCGGAATATGTGAATACAAAATCCAACTGAAAGACGGGACCAAACAAAGCGTAGAGAATCAAAGAAGATTAAAACCCTTCTATGCAAGAGGTAGTCAAGAAGGAGATAATCAAATGGTTGGACCCCGGGGTTGTCTACCCCATTGCGGATAGTCCATGCATCAGTCCAGTGCAATGTGTGCCAATGAAAGGAGGCATGAAGGTGATCCACAACGAAAATAATGAACTTATCCCTACGCGGACGGTCACCGGATGGAGAGTGTACATGGACTACCGGAAGTTTAACAATGCTACTTGCAATGATCATTTACCTATGCCTTTTACTGATCAAATGCTTGATCGGCTAGCGGGAAGATCCTTCTATTGATTCCTTGATGGATATTCCGGTTACAACCAAATCAACATAGCTTTGGAAGATCAAGAGAAAACAACTTTCACTTGCCCGTACGACATCTTTGCTTTTAGTCAGATGCCTTTTGGGTTGTGCAATGACCCGACCACATTTCAACGATGTATGATGTCTATATTCTCCGATATGATGGAGGATTTATTGGAAGTCTTCATGGATGATTTCTCGGTGATTGGTGATTCTTTTGAGCACTGCCTTGACAACCTCCGACAAGTGCTAAAATGGTGTGAATAAACCAATCTTGTTCTCAATTGGGAAAAATGTCACTTCATGGTCGATGTAGGGATTGTATTGGGGCACAAAATTTCAAAAAAAGGCATTGAGGTCTATCGGGCGAAGGTTGAGGTCATCTCCAAACTCCCTCCTCCAACTTCGGTGAAAGGCATCCGAAGCTTTCTTGGTCATGCCGGCTTCTAGCGGCGCTTCATCAAGGACTTTTCAAAAATTGCAAAACCCATGTGCTAATTCCTTGAAAAAGACGACAAGTTCTTGTTCAATGATGAATGCCTCAAAGCATTTGAGGATCTTAAGGTAAAGCTCACCACGGCCCCTGTTATTGTCACACCGGATTAGTCTCTCCCATTCGAGCTTATGTGTGACGGTAGTGGTGTAGCTATTGGAGCGATTTTGGGTCAAAGGCACAACAAAGTTCTTTATCCCATCTACTATGCAAGAAAAACTCTTAGCGGTGCCCAAATGAACTACAGAGTGACAGGGCAAGAACTTCTTGCTATTGTCTATGCTTTTGAGAAATTTCGGGCTTATCTTTTGGGATCCAAGGTGATAGTCTTTACAGATTATGCTGCTCTTCGCTATCTCATGGCGAAAAAAGATGCGAAGCCAAGGTTAATCTGGTGGGTCCTTCTATTGCAAGAATTTGACTTTGAGGTCAAAGACAGGAAAGGCACTGAGAATCAAGTTGCGGACCATCTCTCTCGAATTGAAGAAAATGGGTGCCCGAAAGATGACTTAGATATTGATGATGCCTTCCCTGATGAGCATATTCTAGCATTATCTTCTTCTTCAGCTCCTTGGTATGCTGATATTGCAAATTATTTGGTGAGTGAGCTTATCCCTAACGACTTGGAGTCATACCAGAAGAAGAAATTTTTGAGGGACTACGGTCAATACTATTGGGAGGAACCATTTCTGGTCCACATCTGTGCGGACAACATTATTAGAAGATGTCCTAGAATAAGAAGTGATGGCTATTCTAAAAGCATGTCATGACTCACCTGCGGGGGGTCATCATGGAGGGAACTGGACAGCGGCGAAAGTGCTTGAATGTGGATTCTATTTGCCAACTCTCTATCATGATGCAAATCAAATGGTCAAAGCTTGTGACCAATGCCAACGACAAGGGTCAATCTCCAAGAGGCATGAAATGCCAATGAACTTTGTGTTGGAGGTTAAAATTTTTGACGTATGGGGCATCAATTTTATGGGGCCGTTTGTGAGTTCTTATGGGATGAAATACATTCTTGTAGCCGTGGACTATGTGTCCAAGTGGGTTTAAGCCGTTGCCTTTCCAAACAATGAAGCTAGGAGTGTAACCGCGTTCTTGAAAAGAAACATATTCACACGGTTCGGCACTCCTAGAGAAATTCTCAGTGACGGTGGTTCCTGTTTTTGCAACAGGGCTTTCAATGGCTTATTGGAGAATTATGGTGTAAAGCACAAGGTGGCGACACCTTATCATCCACATTCGAGTGGCCAAGTTGAAGTCTCCAACAGGGAGATAAAGAACATCCTAGCAAAAATAGTTATGCAAACCGGACCGACTGGTCAAGGAAGCTGGATGATGCATTATGGGCCTACCGGACCGCATACAAAACTCCTATAGGTACCTCTCCATACAGGCTAGTGTTCGAAAAAGCATGTCATTTACCCGTGGAGCTTGAGCACAAAGCCATGGGGGCACTCAAGAAATTGAACTTGGACTTGAATGAACCTGCAAATTTGAGGCTCAATCAACTCAATGAAATGGAGGAATTCCGTTTCCATGCTTATGAGAACGCAACTATGTATAAAGAGAGAATGAAGGCTTCCCATGACAAGAAGATCCTGAAATGGGAGTTCCACACTGGTGACTTGGTGTTACTATTCAATTCCCGACTCAAAGTCTTCCCGGGCAAACTCAAATCCAAATGGTCTGGCCCTTTCAAAGTGGTGAATGTGTCTCCTTTTGCTGCTGTGGAACTAGCAACTGAGGACGGACTTTGTACGTTCAAGGTAAATGGCAAATGCATCAAACACTACTTGGGTACTGATGGTGAGAGGCATGTGGTAGAGAAATTAACTCTGAAGGATGGTCCTTGTGCCACTGATGAATGACTCCAAGGGAATGCCAACTTCGTCGTGTCGCGACGTTAAATCAAGCGCTTCATGGGAAACAACCCATGTGTGGTAACATTTTATGTTTTATCTCTTTTTCATCTTCATTTTTTTTAATAAATGTGGTTTTGGAGCAATTTAACGGGTGCGTGAGTGCAGATAACTCAAACAAAAGAAAAGACAGGGTTGAAGTGCACATGAAAGCCAAGGAAGAAAAAAAAAATTGGCCAGTCTGCGATGCATATGCGACTGCAATTCACGTCTGTGGTTCGCATTATGGTCGCAGACATCAACAGTTGCTTGGAAAATGTTCATGATGAAAATGCGAGATCAGGGTGCACTATGCGAAACACATTTCCTTTATGCGATCGCATACGTGCACATCATCTCGAACTTGGTAAGCCATTGAATATTACACCGCATGCTGAAGACGCGATCACACATTCCATTTTGCAATCCCTCCCCTATCACATTTCGCCCCCAGGTAAGTCCTCTCTTTTCTCTCTCTCACTTCGTCCCACTTAAACACAAAAAAAAAAAAAAAAAGAAAACGAAAAGGAAAAGACCCAGAACGGGAAAATATGAAACGAAAAAGCAAAGAACCTAAATTGCAACGGTTGAGTGGAAATTACATCTTCAATACCTACATCAAATAATCTGGTATGTCCTTCTCGCCCCTCTTATCCAATCTCCCTTTTTGTTTTATTTTGTTTTGATTCATGAATTCTGTAATGTTGTCATGTCTGTTTCTCTGTTGTGCTGTGGTGAAATTGTAAAGGGGAGGGGGAAGGGTAGAAATTTTGACTGATAATTAGGCCTGGGAGGTTGAAAATCTTGCAAATCTGCCATAGTTAGGGCTAGACTGATGTAATTGAATAATCTGGGGGTAGCATTTCTAAAATGCGGACCGCATTTGTGTCACAAATACAGCCCTAGGCCCATTGGAAATGAAGACCTATGTGACGCTTTTGCGATCACATAGTCGAAATGCGGTTCGCAAGTGCGTCGCACCCTTCCACAGTATGCTTCCCCAGCTCACGTCTCAGCTTGCGACCTGTCTGCGATCGCATAATCACCTTTGGGGTGAGTTATGCGATCGCATATTTATTTCCATTTTCCCCATCCACTTCTGTGATGCATATGCGAATCGCATTAGTGCTCTTTGTTTAAATATGTTTGATTATGCAACAGGTTTGCGATCTGCATTGTGGTAATGTGATCGCATACCTCGTCGCATAAGTAAAAATTTCTGTCCTTTGTGTTCATCTTTTCGTAATTTGTTTTTATTTTGTCCGCCCGTCCACTCACACGTAGTTTCTCTTTGCAGCAATGCCTCATAAGCATACAATATCTAAGAGAGCATCCACAAGCAGACAGGCACCTCCACCCAAGCATGCACGTCAAGCACCTCCATCGAACATTGTTGAAAGCCCCTCCCAGTTTGATGAGGGGGATAGTGAACCAGAGGTAAACTTTGAAGCTGAGGTACGGAGGAAATAGGGGGACGATTATCAGCTACGTTTTCCACTGCCCGTATCTAGGGAGTTGTACAGGGAGGGTCTGACCAAAAGAAAGATCTTACCCGAGAAAAGGCTAAGTCTCAACGGCCTGCAAGAGCAATACCCTCATATTCTACAGAACATCAGAACTAGAAAATGGGAATTCATTACTGAGCCCCTCGGGGAATCCAACGACACCATGGTGAGAGAATTCTATGCCTCTTATGCTGCTTCTAGAAATGCCTATCACAAGAGGAGCAAAATTTTCAGTGAGGCAGTGTTAGTCAGGGGGTGGAAGTGGATTGTCACCAGGCCATCCATGCTCGGTATTTTTCAACGTCGCACCCAAGCACGGCAAAATACGAGGCCAAACTGGACAACAAAGATGGAGAGCATGCTTGGGTCACCTCTGTGATTGCAAGAGGGACTCCGGCCTGGATTACTCCCAACCACAAGATTTACAAAGAAAATCTTTCGAGAGAAGGAAGATTCTGACTTGCTTTTGTCGCCTTCCGTCTGATTCCCACCAGAAACGAAATAGATATAAGCATTGAGAAGGCCATTCTCATTGCTTGCATTATGTCAGGGATTAATGTTGATTTGACCGACATTATTTTTCAACAGATTGGGGTCAGAGCTTGGAAGAAGAAGACTTCGTTTCCTTTCCCCTGCCTCATCACTGCATTGTGTCGAGCTGCTGAGGTCCCTCTTATACCTACATGTGACAAGGCAGCAAAGATTGACAAGGATATCGACATCACCCGCATCAGTGATGCAGGGCCCAGGGCAACAGCTGCTCCTCCAGTTATCCCAATGCCTACCCCTACAGAGGCAGAGCCCTTAGAGTCTCAGCCTTCGGCAACACCCTCAGAGCCCTAGCCTTATACAGCAGAGCCATCCACCACTACCTCACAGCCTACTGCCCGTGCTCGTACCCCCTCAGCCATTCCACTGTCCGTCCTCTCCTAGATTGGTCTCCTAGCTCAGCATACCAATGCTAAGGTAGACAAGCTCCTGAGAGAACTTCCTACTTTGATCTGATAGGCCTTCACCCCTATTCAGTCTTTAGTAACTGCCCTTGAGGGTTGCCTTCAAGGACTTGAGGCACGCATTGAAAAGGTTGAGCGAGGTGAGGTTAGGCACTTGCCAGAGCTCTGGACCGATGTTTCCACTTTGAAGAAGGAGCTCCACCGACTGCAGCACCTGGAGTTTGGCTTCTCATCCCTCCTGCCCAAGGAAGGGGAGAAAGGAGTTGGTACCTTCGAGCCTGGGCTAGTCCATGATTTCTCCACACCGATGACAGCCCAGGTCGCGCCAATTATTCCTCCGCCTTCAGCTCCTCCAGCACCTGTTGCTATTCCTTCTGGAGAAGAGTCCGAACATTCTTTAGAGTCCGAGGGCGAGTTGTCCGAGGAGGAGTCCTCTTCTTTTGATGAGGAGCAGGGTCCTCAAGAGACGGGAAAATGGGTTGCCATTACTACAGTTGCAGAGCCGACAGAGGATGCGCTCATTCAGCTTTCTATTCACCGTTCTCTGGAGGACACAGTTGCCGATGAGCCTGCAGCAGTTCCTCCACCACCAGTAGCTGCTATTCCTCATGCTGAGCAGTCAGATGCTCCTGTCCATGTGGCGGTTGCGGACCCCTCCCACACTCAGCATACCACCGACTCCCGTAGCGCTCAGCGCGCCCCAGGGAGACCCTAACTCTGTCTTTACATTTCTTATACATTGGGGACAATGCATACTTTTTTTTGGGGGTGGCGGTTGTACGTATTTTTGTGACAACTTGGACAATATAGTACTTGTAATTTTTCTTTATGTATGAATGGTGTTTGTTTTCGTTTTTGTTTATGTACTATCTCCAAGTTGTCAGCAGTGTGCATATTTTGTTTGTGATATTAATATATTTCATTACCGCTAACTCTTGTTTGCATTTTTTAATTAAAAAAAAAATCTAAAACAAGTTGCTAGTTTATGTCGAGTATTTTTTTCCTTAGTTTTTAGTAATGAATTCCCTTTGGTTTTTCTTCGCTGGGTTCTTTTCCAAGGGTGGAATAGTAGAACCATAGCACTAGGACGAAACGTATTGACCGGTTTAGTGTAAGTGTCTAGTCTCAAGCATGTATATTTGTAAATAATCCATACCCTTCCAATAAAAAAAATAAAAAAAATCAACTCTGTGAACTTGAGGCTCGCCTTTTGACTCTATGTGTACCCAAATGATTATCCAGCCGTTCCCTAAGCCTACATTACAAGCCAGAAAGTCCTTATGGGATCTCCAACCGAATGTTCTTAAAATGGCGACGAATTCAAATAAAGGCAAGCATATGGTATGATGTGTTGTAACACTTTAAATTCTGTGTGAGTGTGAGTGTTTGTGTAAATATGTCCCTTGTTGTTGTCATTGTAAATATTGTGAGTTGAGACTTTCTTTCTTTGTGGTGAGGGTACATGTACTGTGGAGTGTAATAGCAGTTGAGTTCTTGAAGTCGGGTGCAAGTACACTCAGCTGAGAGTAACATTTTATCAAATAGCTCGAGGCTCAAAGTTCACAAGTTGAATATTTTCTTTGTAAATAGTAGTAACTGTTCATAACAGGTAATTGGATGAAATGCATGCTTGTAGTACTGACACTTAACACTGTCCGTGGTCATAGTTGTTTCCGTTCTTGTAGTTAAAGTTTAAGTTAATATAGAGTCATTTTAGTTGCTTGAGGACAAGAAAGAGTTTAAGTTGGAGGTGTTGATGTTCCAGAGAATTTCGGCACATTTAATACCAAACTGCTTAGATTATAGCTTGTTTTAAAAGCATTTACCTTTTATACTTATAGAGTTTTGATGTTTTGCAGTGCATGAGGCTTAAACACTCAAGAACATGGAAAAGAGATCAAAGGAGATAAAAAGTAAGTAAATTAACACTATGCGATCGCATATTTGACAAGAGGACGTCGCAGAACAAACATGCGAATCGCATAATGCACCCAGGGATCGCAGACCTCAACAGAAAGATAGGCCAATTTCAAGAGCAAGGATGCGGGCGATTATGCGACCGCATAACTCACATGCGAGCCGCAGAGTTAACCGCAGAATCCCTGGTACATGAAGCTGCCTCAAGAATGCGATGCAAATCCGTGGTCACATATCAACAATGCGAACCGCAGATCAACAATACGGTAACTACTTGAGAATGCAATCGCATAGTTGACCTGAAGGGGTATTTTTTTCCATTTTTTACCCCGATTTTTAGCCCACTATAAATAGATTTATTTGGGTTTTATGGGTCATTCTTGTCTAGTTTTAGAGAAACATTACCCTATTAAATATTCTCCTCCTTTTTGGAAGCATTAGGGCAAGAAATCCTTGGTTTTGTAAGCATACATAACACTTATTACTCTTAGCTTTTTGTCATTTATTATGTGTAGCTAGCCTTAAATACTAAGGTTGTGGACCCTAAATGGGTGTTATGTATTTGGGTATTTAACATTGTATATATGCATAATGGGTTGTTGATATTTATTTACTCTTCATTTATATTTATTGTTAGTGGTTGCAAACATTAACTTATGCCATAAATTCTTTCTTAGCTTGGAGAAGTGGGTTAGAATTAGTAAGAGTAAATATCAAAGACTCAAGGCTTTAAACACTTTTTAATAGAATTACTTAGGAATAAGTTGGTTTTATTTGGCAGTAAGTGATTTGGTTTTATTGCAACTCTTTTATATTTGGGAAAATTATAAAGAGGAAAGACTACCCTATTATTGGAAAATATTGAGTAGTCATTTAGAAATCAATTGCATATCAAGAACTTCCCATTAGAAATATATCATATTAATACCCATCTGCATTACACTTCATTAAAGGGGACACAATCTTGGTTCACTTAATCAGATTAATTACAACTTTAATTAATTCTCATTGCCACTACATTTACTAGATTATTACATAACAAACCCTCATATTCCCGTTCACTAATGGAATGGAATTATGATTTGAGTTAATAATTACACTATCAAAGTAATATTTTCACACCTATTCCCTGTGGGATTCGACCCCAACCTTGCTGGGTAATTATATTTGACTTCGACAGCTTTACACTATTTTAAGGTGTAATTTGAGCTTATCAATTATCATAAGAGATTAGTGAATGGAATTAATTACAAGAAATTAGGGATTCAAATAGGAGCAGTACTGATTAAGGAGAGAATTAATGCAAATCTCTATGAACAAACATATAAACATATAATAGGCAAGAATAAGTAAAATCAGAAATATAGTAAAGTAAGAATCACCTAGAATCAGGGATTCAACTAGAAAAGATAGAACTGATTAGAGGAGTTAACAGAATAAACATAATATAAGTGGAAGAAGCAAAACTCATAAACCATACTGAACATAACATGGTAAAATCACAGAAACTCAGAGTGTTCATGAGAGACAAGCACACACACATATTAAATGAACGTATTATCAAAGACAGACTCAGAACCCAAGATTAAGACAAAAAATTAGGGCTTTTAACATAATAAATCAGATAAAGGGAAAAACATATATGACAGTTGAAACATAGCAAGAATCATAGGATAATACTTAAAATCAGAAGGAAAAGTTATAGTGTTGATTGAGGAGATCGCATCACATCCAAGGGGAGGTGCCTTGGTATATGCTATTTGCCGATGATATAGTGTTGATTGATGAGACGCGTAGCGGAGTTAACGCGAGGTTGGAGGTTTTAAGACAGACCTTGGAGTCTAAAGGTTTCAAACTGAGACCCATGATGGAGACATATAGGTTAAGCTTCATGATCAATTTATCCCCAAGAGAGCGAGTTTTAAGTATCTTGGGTCTATTATCCATGGTAACGGGGAGATTGACGAAGATGTCACACATCGAATCAGAGCGAGGTGGATAAAATGTAGGCTTGCTTTCGGTGTTCTATGTGATAGGAATGTGCCGTTAATACTTAAGCATAAGTCTTGTCGAGTGGTGGTTCGACCCACTATGATGTATGGGGCTGAGTGTTGGCCAGCCAAGAACTCCCACATACAGAAGATGAGAGTAGCAGAGATAAGGATGTTAAGATGGATGTGTAGGTGTAGCAGGAGAGATGTGATTAATAATGAAGCTATCCAGGACAGAGTGGGAGTAGCCTCCGTGGAGGACAAGATGCCGGAGTCGCGGCTGAGATGGTTCGGACATGTTATGAGAAGAAGCATTGGTGCCCCTGTCAGGAGGTGTGAGAGGTTGGCCATAGAGGGTTTGAGAAGGGGTCGTGGTATGCCTAGGAAGTACTGGGGAGAAGTGATTAGGCAGGACATGGCGCTCCTTCAACTCACTGAGGACATGACACTTGATAGGAGGGTGTGGAGGTCGAGGATTAAGGTAGAAGGTTAGTAGGTAGTTATAGTGTTCACATATATGCTTAGTAGCATGCATTTCCCTTCATATTCGTATGTTTCTATTACGTTATGTGGTTTTGGTCGCCTCAGGTATTGTATATTTGATACTATTTATCCTTTATCTGTCTTTTTTTTCTCCCATCCCTCGTTCCTTGCTTCCCTCTTCTTCGTCTTGCCCTTCCTTAGCCGAGGGTCTATTGGAAGCAGCCTCTCTACCTGCATTAGGTAGGGGTAAGGTCTGCGTACAGACTACCCTCACCAGACCCCACATGTTCGGATCAAACTGGGTTTGTTGTTGTTGTTGTTTTTGTTGTTTTTGAAACCCTAGTTTGAAGACAAACAAGCATTTTTGAGAAATCAGAAAGATCTTTAAGGAAACAGTAAAATAACTCAGAAGGCTCTTAGATCTATTACAGATCTAAGAAGTCAAGAACTAAAATTAGGGTTTCGGAGAGACATAACACAGACGTAGAAAAATCATGCTTAGAAACCATAGGGTTTTTTTTTAATCGGAGATAGAAAGATCTTACTCGGCCAGGACAAGGGTGGCCTGAGAACGGTATGAAAAGGCCATGGGTGTGAGTTGAACGGCCTCTGGTCCCCTTGAGGACCTCAGGGTGGCAAGGATCCAGCGTGTGAGGGAGCCATAGAGGCTAGGGGTGGTGGTGGAACTACCATCGTTACCGACAAGCTAACAGCCGACGAGTATGAGCAGGGTTTAGGAGAGAGAGCTTGAAAGAGATGAGAGGGGATGATGGCGGAGAGAAAATGAGAGAATGATAGAATGAGGGTTTGGGGGGGGGGTGTAGTCTCTTAGGTTAATTTAGGTGAGAATGAATCTGGTCCGTTGATCCAAAATGATCAACTATCCAGATTAAGTGGGAATTGGGTCAGGTAGGATAGTGGATTGAGCCTGGGGTATTTGGGCTTGATTTAATCATGTGGGTCTGGTTTTAATTTGGGCTAGAATGAAAATGAAAAATGGCTACTTGTTAAATACTTAATTAAATTACTTAAAATAATTCATAAAGATAGCTAATAATCATAAAAATTAATTTCATGCATAAAAAATGATTTAAAATCATTATTCGGTATTTTAAAATACAAATGACTAATTTCTGATAAAAATAGTACAAAATTATATGCTTGGGCTATAATTGCAAAGTTATTGCGATTATAGCTAAAATGTGCGAATTTGGCTAATTGTGAAATAATTTGGTCTTAATAGGACCATAAACAATAACTAAAATCAAGAAATGCTTTTGAAATCATTTGTGATGCAATTTTGTAATTATTTATTGGAAATAAAATGTTGGATAAATTAATAAAAATATAGGAAAGTTATGGAAAAATACTAATTGCTATTAATGCATGATTTTGAAGGTATATATGAAATTTAAAAAATATTTTTGGGAAAAATTGGGTATCAACAGCTGCCCCTCTTTACCCGGAAAGGATGAAAGAGTTGTCGGGTAAAGATATGATGGCCAATTTTGACCGAGCGAAACGGTTAGAGAGATTCAGGGCCGCACCCTAATATCTGAGTTGCCTACATATCCGTGGTTTTACAAAAATCAGTCCGTATGTAGTTCCAGATTCATCGATGAAGTATACCGATGAAGTCATCACAAGAACGGACGCAATATCTATGGCTGGATGAATGAACCGTTTACTGGAGATGTTAGGTTTTATATGGCTGGGAGAACTGGAGCGGGATCGCTCTTGCTGGGATAGCTGTTGCTTGTCGTGTTACCTGCAAAGAAGAATATCTCAAGTGTATATTGTGCATAAAGTTAAACATCATGCAGGTTCCCGGTGGACTATGAAAGTTGTCATAGGACGATTAGAGATGACGTCCTCAGACCATGATTTCCTGGACCATGACTTGTTTGATGAGAGATTCGCAGGCCATGAAATGATTTTCTCGGGCCATGAAGATGGTGCCTCTGAACTATGACGCCTTTGAATAATGATATGAAAAATTGAGAGAGATCCTCAGGCCATGACATGGTGTTTTCTTGCTATGAGGATGGTGCCGTTAGACTATGACGCCTTTGGACAGGTTGACAATATTTCAGCCCATGAAATGCAGTAATATGACTTCCACAAGGAAGAGCTTAGTCGTGGGAAATGGAGGGAAGAACTTAGCCCGAAAGAGAAGCGAAGTAAATAATGCTTGAAAGACAGCGCTCAGTCTCGGTGAAAAGAAAATTGGAGGCAGAGCTTAGCCTCATGAAAAATGGAGACAGAGCTTAGTCTCATACAGAGATGTGGAAGGCAGAGATTAGCCTTATGCAGGATGGATGGAAGAGATTAGCCTTATGCAAATGGAGGTAGAGATTAACCTCATGCATATAGGAAGGTAGCGGTTAGCCTTATGCAACTGGAGGTAGAGCTTAACCTCATACAGATAGGAAGGCAGTGATTAGCCTTATGCAGATAGAGGCAGAAATTAGCCTCATGCAAAATGCGGGATAGATCTTAGTCCCATGAAAGATGTGGAAGGCAGAGATTAGACTTATGCAGAATGAAGGAAGAGATTAGCCTTATGCAAGATGGAAGGCAGAGATTAGCCTTATGCAAATGGAGGTAGAGCTTAATCTCATGCAACATGTGGGATAGAGCTTAGTCCCATGCAAGACGAAGGCAGAGCTTAGCCTTATGCAAGATGGAAGGCAGATATTAGCCTTATGCAAATGGAGGTAGAGCTTAACCTCATGCAGATAGGAAGGCAGCGGTTAGCCTTATGCAAATGGAGGTAGAGTTTAACCTCATGCAGATAGGAAGGCAGTGGTTAGCCTTATGCAGATAGAGGTAGAAATTAGCCTCATGCAAAATACGGGACAAAGCTTAGTCCCATGCAAGATGTGGAAGGAAGAGACTAGCCTTATGCAGAATGAAGGCAGAGATTAGCCTTATGAAGATGGAAGTCATAGATTAGCGTTATGCAAATAGAGGTAGAGCTTATCCTCATGCAACATGTGGGACAAAGCTTAGTCCCATGCAAGATGAAGGCAGAGCTTAGCTTTATGCAAGATGGAAGGCAGATATTAGCCTTATGCAAAATGAAGGCAGAACTTAGCCTTGTGCAGAATGACAGTAGAATTTCTTAGCTGGCAGCAGGCTTTGATATTGTGATTGTTATGAGCATTGTGACTACAGAGCATTGTTTGTTCGTGCTGATAGCAAATGTTGGCAAGTGCGATGGTTTTGAGGATTGTGATTTTGAACATGTTTGTTCTTTGTTCTGACATCCAAAGAAAAATCTCTGTAGATGGGGAAGGTTCGTTCGTATCCCCGCTAGCTTTATTTGACTCATTCTGATAAGTCTGGTGATCATGTTTAAATCATCGGGGTAGCATTTGCTAAACAGAGCTATATTTTGAAAATAAGCATGCATGACTTGTAAAGACATAATATGAAATATATTTCGAGAAATTTAGATGAACCGACAACTGTGACACGGTTCAAGACATTGCAACCTCTCATGCTACAGAATTTTGAGGGTCCTCTTCAAAATTCTGCCCCGGTTTAATGGGTTGACATTTCTGACTGTTGCGCATGCTGCGGTCGGTTGAACTTGCTTAAGAATTTTGAGGATCCTCCTCGAAATTCTGTCATCGTTTCTAATTGTGGGGGGGGGGGAATGAGATTCTTATTGAATTGTGACCGAACCCATAGGGCTACCTATGTATCCCCTCTTAAATGTAATCAGGCCGGGCGTACTTCAGTTTACATCATTTGAGAAATAGCATAAAGAATTACACATAGTATCGTTTGACTTCATCCGAATTGATTGGGTTTGGCCAGACTTCTCCATCCATTTCTGCAAGTATAAGAGCTCCTCCTGTCAATACTCGGTGAAACATGTATGGACTTTTCTAATTGGGAGAGAATTTCCCTTTGGCTTCATCTTGATGTGGAAAGATCTTCTTTAACACTAGTTGCCCTGGTGTGAATTGTCTTTGTTTGACTCTTTTGTTGAAGGCTCTGGTCATTCTGTTCTGATAAAATTGTCCGTGACATACTGCATTCATTCTTTCCCAGTCAATGAGAGCTAGTTGTTCATAGCGACTTCATATCCATTATGCATCACTGAGTTCAGCCTCTTGTATGATTCTCAAAGATGGAATTTCTACTTCGGCGGGAATAACGTCTTCTGTGCCATAAACCAGCACGTAAGGAGTTGCTCCTGTTGACATACGGACTATGGTGCGGTATCCTAATAAGGCAAATGATAACTTCTCGTGCCACTGCTTGTGCTTTTCTATCATCTTTTTCAATATCTTCTTGATATTCTTGTTAGCGACTTCTACAACTACATTCATCTAAGGTCTATAGGCTGTGGAATTCTTGTGCTTGATTTTGAAAGTCTCACACATAGCTTTCATCAGGTCACTGTTGATGTTGGAGCTGTTGTCAGTGATGATCGATTCTGGAACTCCGAACTGACAAACAATATGGTCGCGGACAAAGTCTGCCACGACTTTCTTAGCTACTACTTTGTAAGATGATGTTTTGACTCATTTAGTGAAATAATCAATTGCTACAAGATGAGCTTGTGTCCATTTGAGGCGGTAGGCTGGATCGGTCCAATGACGTCCATTCCCCAAGTGGCAAATGGTAATGGTGAGCTTGTTGCATTGAGCTCGTTTAGGGGTACCTTAATCATATATGTATGTACCTGACATCGGTAGCATTTCCGGACATACAGGATGCAGTCTGTTTCCATGGTCATCTAGAAATAACCAGCTCTGAGTATCTTCTTGGCCAAGACAAAACCATTCATATGTGGGCCGCAAGTCCCGGCATGTATCTCTTCGAGTAGCTGGAGGCTTCCTTTGCATCGATACATCTCAATAATCCCAGACCGGGAGTTCCCCTGTACAGGGTGCCTCCGCTGTGAAAGAAACTGTTGGAAAATCTCCGAAGCCTGCATTTCTGAGTGTGATTTGCAAGATCTGGGTACTCTCCTTTTGACAGATATTCCTTGATATCATCGAACCATGGTCTTCCATCAGCTTCTTCTTCTTCAATGTGGGCAAAATATGTGGGCTGACTATGGATCCTTACTAGAATAGGATCAATGAAGTTCTTATCTGGATGATGTATCATAGATGATAGAGTGGCCAGTGCATCGGCAAACTCGTTCTGAATTCTGGGGACGTGTCGAAATTCTGTCTTTGTGAACCCCTTTCTAAATTCCTGCACGTGGTACAGATACGACAGTATCTTGGAATTCTTGGTAGCCCATCCTCCTTGTACTTGGTGTATTAGCAGGTCTGAATCACCAATTACTAGCAACTCTTGAATATTCATGTCAATGGCCATGTTGAGCCCTAGGATGTAGGCTTCATACACTGTCATATTGTTTGTGCAGCGGAATCTGAGTTTAGCAGATACCGGATAATGTTGGCCAGTTTCCGACACCAAGACTGCTCCAATACGGACCCCTTTGAAATTTAGCAATGTCTTCTCCTATGAATAATACTTCTTCATTGGGAAAATATGTTTTCTGAGATTCGTATTCTCCTCCCACATGGTTCTTGGAAAGATTATATGCCAATGGTTGTCCCTTGACTACTTTCTGAGTCACATACACGATGTCGCACTCACTTAGCAGAATTTGCCACTTGGCCAGCTTGCCAGTGGGCATGGGCTTCTTAAAGATGTACTTCAAGGGATCCATCCTTGCTATGAAATATGTCGTGTAGGCACAGAAGTAGTGCCTCACCTTTTGGGCTATCCAGGTTAGAGCACAACAGGTACGCTCCAGTAGAGAATACCGTGCCTGGTATGGAGTGAACTTCTTTCTCAGATAATAGATATCCTGTTCCTTTCTTCCTGTCTCGTTGTGCTAACCCAGAATGCAGTTGAACGTTCCATCAAATACTGCAAGGTAGAGTAGTAATGGTCTACCTGGCTCGGGTGGGACTAAAACTGGTGGCGTTGACAAGTATTCCTTGATTCTATCGAATGCTTTTTGACAATCATCGGTCCATTTAGTTGCAGCATTCTTTTTTAACATCTTGAAGATCGATTCACATATGACCGTGGACTGGGCTATGAACCGGCTGATGTAGTTAAGGAGACCCAGGAAACTCATCACATCTTTCTCGTTATTTGGAGGCGGTAATTCTTGGATGGATTTGACTTTTGACGGATCCAGTTCTATTCCTCGCTGGCTGACAATGAACCCAAGAAATTTTCCGGCAGGAACCCCAAAGGCACACTTCGCGGGGTTTAATTTCAGGTTGTATTTCCGCAACCTGTTGAAGAAACTCCTCAGAGCTGCTATATGGTCAGTGGTTTTCTTGGACTTGATAATGATTTCATCCACATCCAATATACCTCGAGCTCCTTATGTATCATGTCATAGAAGATAGTGGTCATAACCCTCATATAAGTGGCCCCAGCGTTCTTAAGGCTGAATGGCATCATCTTATAACAGTAGACTCCCCATGGCGTGATGAAATCCATTTTCTCAGCATCATACTCGTCCATCCAAATTTGATGTTAACCGAAAAAGTAATCTACGAACGACTGAAGTTCATGCTTAGAACAATTGTCAATCAAGATGTATATGTTTGGCAGAGGAAATCGTCCTTTGGACTTGCCCGGTTGAGATCCCGGTAGTCGACACAAAACCTGACCTTCCCATCCTTCTTCGGTACTGGCATGATGTTGGCTAACCATGTCGGATATTAAACTACCTTGAGAACCTTGGTGTTGATTTGCTTGGTAACTTCCTCTTTGATTTTCAGACTCATGTCAAGCTTGAACTTTCTAAGCTTCTATTTTACCAGCGGGCACATTGGATTGGATGGCAACTTGTGATCCACATTGGATGTACTTAGACCATTCATGTCGTCGTATGACCATAAAAATATGTCCTCATACTCTTTCAAGAATTGGGCGTATTCCTTTTTCTCTGATGGTGACAAATGGATGCTGATGCAAGTTTCTTTGACAGTCTCTGAATCTCCCAGGTTGACTACCTCAGTTTCGTCCAGGTTGGACTTAGGTCTGTTCTCGAAATCCTAAACTTCTCTGACAATTTCATTGGGTATGACATCCTCTTCTTCTAAATCGATGTCCTTTTGTTACGTTGTCTCATTGCATGTCACAGTCATTGGTTCGTCAGGACAGGAAATAGTAATATTGTATAGATAAAAGTAATGAGAGTAAAATGATAATAAATAAATATTGATTCGTTGCAACGTAAAAGCGATTTTGATAATTTAAACAAACTATTTTGGAACATCGGGATTTTATTGGAAAACAAAAAATGCAAAAAGGAAATCATTAGCAAAAATGAAATAAATAACGTTGTTCAGCCTTGCTTCTTCGGGACTCATCGAGCCCTAGATGGTCTAATGGTCCAATTCTTGAGGAATGATCCCTTTCTCACAGCTTGGCTGATAGGGCCTTCCTCTTCCAGGAATAGATTCTTCGAAGCTGCTATATTTTCTTCTTCTTCTGACCCCCATTTGGTATCAGCTTGCTGGAAAGTCTGCTCCAAATGTCGTATAGGATGTTCCAATGGATAGTAGGGATCGCGCCATGGTGGCGACCAATCTTCGTACTCCTACCAAGTGTATTCGTCTCCCAGCCCAAAAGTGGTGCCATAGTGCTTCAGCTGTATTGGTTTGGAAATCTCCTTAAGATTCTTGCGGAGCTCTTTGCCAGGCTTGTACCCGCTTCAGTTCAATATGTTTTTGATCTTACTAGCCCACCACTAATCCTTGTCTATTGCATTGACCCGCTTGATATGATGATAGGTTTCTCCACCCAGCCTTCTTCTACCTTCACCCGTCGGGATGGTCTAGCAACTATAGATAGGGTTACTTCCATCTCAGTGGATGATTACTTCTTGGTGGTTCCTTCAAATTTTACTGCCTGGTGCAATGGTTATGCCACAGCCCCAATGGCATGTATCCACAGCCGCCCCAACAAAAGGTTATATGACGCGGATACATTTATCACCTGAAATTCAATCTCGAACCATGTAGGTCCCATCTCTAGACAAAGACTGATTTCTCCAATGGTGACCCTCTAAAAACCGTCGAAAGCCTTCACATTCGTGTCCACTTCTCTTATTTCGTACAATCCTTTGCCCAATCTTTTGAGGGTTGTCAATGGGCAAATGTTTAGGTAGGATCCTCCGTCAATTATAACCCTGGTAATGAAATGATCTTCACATTGCACAGTAATGTGCAGTGCCTTGTTGTGACTTAGCCATTCAGGTGGCAGCTCGTCCTCGTGGAAAGTGATCTTGTGACTTTTCAGCACCTATCCTACCATGTTGGCCATTTCCCCACTGGTGATGCTATTAGGCATATATGCTTCGTTCAACACTCTCATCAAAGCATTCCAGTGTGCTTCCGAGTTCTGTAGCATGACATGATGGATATTTGGGCTGGAGTCTTGCTCAGCTGATCTATGACTGAATATTCTTTGGCTTGAGCCTTTCTCCAAAGATCATTTGGACTTATTTCAATGACGGGTGGTCTGTTGGAAGCATGTTTGCTAGACTCTGCCAAGTGTTCAGGTGTATAGACCCTCCGGTCCTGGTCATTCCCTGTGTGAAACCAGCTTCTTCCATCTTAACCTTGTCTTTCCTTCTTGCTTCAGCCATATAGGCCCAAGGTATGGCATTGGTGTTGAAAAGTTGTGGGGTTGACACTGTCAGTGTAATTGGTTCAGTTATCTTCACTTCAAATGGGACAGTTGTCGTGGCAGGTGGGATTACCCCAACCTCAAACGGCATAGGTTCTTCCACAAGGTGGTGCCACTTCAAACTTGAATAGGACTGATGTAGCTACCTCAACATCTCCTCATAGATGAATCTCGACTATAATGGGATTAAGTGTGACCACTGGATTCTTTGGGTCATCACCTTCTTTGATCAATCTGATCGACAACTTTGGGTCCCATTCTTCTTCTATCTCTATCATGTTGATGCTTCCACCCCTATGGTCTGTGAGTGGATTTTTGCGGACATTGAGAGTAGCTTCCTTTGCTTGTATGACGTTATTATCGATCAGAGACTGGATTTTATCCTTAAGTGAACGACATTCATCCATTGTATGCCCCTTCATGCCGGAATGGTATGCACAACTTTTATCTGTGTTGACCCATTGGGATGGATTTCAGGGGTTACAACAGTGATAGGAGTAATATAACCAGTAGTTTTTAATCTTTCCTACAGCTGGTCAATAGGTTCAGTAATGACAGTATATTGCTTGGGCGGCCTGCGATCGAAGTTGGGTCGAGGTCTAGGGAAATTTTGGCGAGCAGGGCGTGATTGGAAGTGAGATCATTGAGAATAGCTGGGAGAAGTAGGCTGATAGGTAGGTGGTGGAGATGATTGTTATGTTGGTGGAGGTGATGACTGATATGCGGGCGTGGGTGCTTCTTAGGTGAGTTGGGAGGTTTGATATGTCAGTGGGGATTTGGGTCCTACATCTTTCTTTTTGGATATGCCACCAAACTGTAGGGCCTTATTCGTGGCCTGTAATGCTTCAAAATTGGTAATTATTCCACTTTTAATTCCTTCTTCGATTCTCTCACCTAACTTGATGGTTTCTGAGAATTTGTGGTTTTCAATCACTATCAGCCGCTCATAAAACTGCGGGGCTTGTGCCCGGTAAAGAATTTGTTCATTTGTTCTTCGTCTAGGGCAGGCCTGACCTTAGCTGCTTCAGATCTCCAGCGAGTGGCATACTCACGAAAAGTTTCGGTGGGCTTATTCTTAAGATTCTGAATATAGAACAAATTTGGCACATTCTTTGTATTGAACCTGAACCGGTCCATGAAGTCTGATGCCATGTTTACCCAATTGGACCACTTTTTAGGGCCTTGGCTGATGTACCAAGACAGAGCATCCCCTGTGAGGCTCCTCATAAATAGCTTCATACGAATCTTTTCATCTCTTCCTACTCCAACCAATTTATCACAATAGGTCCTCAGATGGACCCTAAGATCACCTGTACCGTCAAACATCTCGAACTTAGGAGGTTTGTAGCCCTCTGGTAGTTCAACATCGGGCTGTATGCAGAGATCTTCATAGTTCAACCTTTCAACTCCCTTACTTCCTTCAAAACCTTGAACTCGGCTAGTCAGCTTCTTCAGTTCTTCGGCCGAATTCTTGATAAGCAAATCCTTCTCACTAGATTCAGGTGTGTATGAAATAGGTTGGGTGGAGTGAGGTAGAGTCTCCACGTATATGGGGTTGTTATGATGGCCTGGCGCCTGAGCATAAAGGTGGTCATTTTTGGAGCTCTATGGTTCAAGGATGATTAGTGGGGTGTTTCTCGAAGTGTGGTGAGTGTTGCATTGTAGTTGAATAGTTGGGTTTTTCGGTGGAGTTGTGTGGTGTTGAGTTGTGGGAGGATTCTGTTAGTTTGGGGTATTGTGAGAAGGTATAGGATTTTGGATGTTTGGATAGTTGACATCTGGGACACTTAGTGAGACGGATAAATTCGCCAAATTTCGGACATGCTCAAGCTCCCTTTGGAGATTCTTCAACCTATGCTCGAGTTGTGTGATAGCCTCCTTCTGACCCTAGGTACCTTAATTGTTAGGATCTTCTGTTCGTTCAATTGTCATTGTGTTTTCCTTTCTGATATTGCTCAAATTTTCCATTTTGCCTCTGTCTTTGCCTTTAAGTGGACTAAGAGAAGGAGGAGGTAGAGGGCCCCTGGATCTTGTGTGATATGATAATGATGCCATAATGCATGAACCAGCCTTTGGGGAGGGTAATAATCAAAGAAAACAAAAACAAAAGGTAGTCAAGTCAGTGAGGGTCATGAGAAAATATTACTGTTTTTAAACGCATAGTGCAGGAATAAAGCGTGTCCTAATTTGGATCCTTGTTGTGCCCGAGGTAGGCCTAGCGACAAGTTGATTTGGATAATTTAGATGCCAAAATGCCTCATTTCATTAAATATAAATAGAAGAATCAGAAACGACACTAAAATAATAAGTAGGAAATAAAGTCACTAATGGCCATTGGCCTTATTGCATTGATAAAAGCAAAAAGGAAAACCTAGCCTACTTGGTTCCCAGAAGGACCTTCCCCAAATTCGGCATCCTTGATCCCATCGATCAGGTTCCCCAGCTCATGCAGTCCTAGCAGTAGTTATGCTCTGGCAAGATGTCCTCCATCATTCCCCTCAGCTTTCTGACAGTCTTCGACCCTCTTGATGATTTTACCTTCCAGCTCTATTATGCCTCGATCCAAGTATTCCAACTTCTTGTTGGAACAGATGGCCATGTCTTTCCATTATTCAATCAACCTTTTTTTGGTTTCATGTATCTGACGGTGCTCATTTTAGACTAGGGGATCCTCTTGCGCAGCCGATTTTACTTGACCTGAGTCTCGGCACTCTCGTCTATGATTATGTGTCCTCGGCTGATCCTTGGCCTGACTAACCCATCCAGGTTAACTTCTAACCACCTCGAGGAGAAAGGTGCGTATACTGCATGGTACCTGTCTGGTTCAATTGTGTTCTTCTCCATTCTGATTTTGTAGTGCCACATGTGTTGGGATCGGAACTTGTGGGGAACATCATCATCCTGGAAGTTAGCTCGAAAATGGCTCATCTTGTTGACCCCTGGCACAACTTGCTTTCTCCCTGCTTGTCTCATGACTCGGAGAGGAACTTTAGGATATATACCTCTTAACCCGATTAGCACCAAGTGTGGTGCATCCCTGGACCTGACGATGAATTCGTCCATTGGAAACCACTCGAACATCTATTGTACCTGCTCCTCAATTAGATTATTAAATAACTCTACCCACTCCTTGGCAGTCTCTGGCCGAGCAAATCTGTCGGGAATATATGTCATCCACTTGGGGTGATGGAAAGCGATGTGGTCATTCCAAGCCCATAGTTGTAGTAACAAATTGCAACCCTCGAAATGCTTAGCTCCTCGTTGACAACGTTCCAGAGCTCGGTATATGTCTGCTATGATCATCAGGACAATGCTGAAGGCTTTCCCGTCAATCCCTTCCTTCAAAGCCTTTGTTTCCATGGACAACCTACTGTGGATCCTTTCCTTCTTTGTTAGAAACACTATTAGTCCCAGAAAACATACAATGAATACAAACACCCTACGGTGGATGTGCCCTAAAGATGTAATGGAAAATTCGTCGTGGTAGGTACAATACGATTTGTTGTGACCGTACCTTTCATATAGTACTCAAAGGGTATGTATGACTGCTCCAGACATTCTAAATCATCATTCTTCTTCAAACCCATCTTTTTCAGAAATCCCTTGCCTATGCGGTTTTCAGGCACCAACAACCAAGGGGTTTACCAGACTAACCCAACTAGTCCTCCTATCTCTTCTAGCAGTGGTGTCATCTCAATGTTCCCAAAGCAGAAGACGGCTCTTTCTCTATCCCAAAATAAGGTGGCAGCCTCAATCAACATGTTGTTGGGTTGAATGTCTAGGAGAGACGGTAAATTTCCCAGGTATTTCTTGACGTGTTTCTTATCACTGGAGGAAGGGTTTTCCCACCACTTCATGAGCTTTGGATGGATATTGCTGACCATGCCGAATATAGGGACTTCGTGACTCATATTTCTTCAAGACAAACATAGTCAGGCCCTTACCCTTACCAGACTCGACTATTTACACTTATGATTAGCATACAAGCATTTAGCTCTCCAAATAAATGCACAGAATTAGATTGTGTCAGTTGGGATTTTGAAAACTCGGGGGGACTAGGACAAGGCTGTATTAAAGGGTTATTGTGTGGACAACACATAACCCAGCTAGGTTTGACCATGATGCATGCACAGTATAACAGAGTAAGTTTTCTATGGTGTCTTAGACTGGTACCCTTGAGCGGACAACTCAAGGGGGAAGGCAGGGAACTATCGACTGAACCGCTGATCGACTGGTTTTAGCGCAAATAAGCCTATCGGAATTTAAGGGTGATATAAAATAAGAAGAGCGCAACCACTCATCAAGCGTTGCTATAGGATTTGTATTGGCACGAGTGGAATATGATGTTGAGCATGAGTATGCAACAATGAAATAAGCAATAAAAGCATGTTGTCATGTATTTGCACGTTATGAAAGTGATAAATACAACAATCATGATTGAAAAGCAGTTACAAAGGAAAACAAAAAGAAACATGATTTCATTTAAAAGATTAAATACAGTAAACAATTAATTGCACATAAAGGGAAAGGGAAAGGGAAAGGGGCGCATGTTTTAGCAAAATAATGACAAATTCACAAAGCAGTTTGAAATGGTAAAATCCTAGAAGTTCCCCAACCGAGTCGTCATGCTGTCGCGCCCCCTTTTTCCCTGTCCTTTCGGATTGGTCAGGGTTCTTGACATTATTGGGACAACTCATTTTGTTTTGGGAAAAGGGGTATGTAAGGAATTGAAGAGTCGCCACCTAACGAATTAATGTGCGTTAGGGCACCTACTAAGGGTCATTATAACACATATTTGAATAACCAGAGATTGGGTAAGTGCTTGAAATTACCTCAAGGGGAAGGTGTTAGGCACCCCTCAAAGTCCACGACTGTGGTTCCTGGCTAAAAAACGCTTTGTAAATTTAAACAAGTAGCAAATAAGCTTAAACAAATAAAGGTTTTGAAAAGATTCGCAGACTAAGCACACATGTGAAGTAAAGTTTTAGAAGATTTAAAGTCTAAGAACATATATAAGGTTTTGAAATATTTACAGTCTAAGCACCATGTGTAACGGATAGGGGAGTCCTAGGTTGTTTATTCTATAGTATCACATCAATGCAATTCCCGGTAATCACTCCTCGGAAAGGAGCTACACGTGGCGTTAGCGCACCAGTCATCATATTGATATCTACTCTTTCCCACCCCTTAGTGGTTATTTAAGCGAGTGTTGTTTAACGACGTCTATGCGTGCTATTACCCGTGCCTTCTTAATGGTCCTGGAGGAAATTAGGACCTCTACCTACAGGCAGCTCTAGACAGACCCCTAAGTTTTAAAAGGGGAAAATACTAGGCGACATGCAACAAAAAATAGGACCATAGAAAATAAAGGCAGGAAAGAACAATTAAGAGGCTCAGATATCTCCACAGATAATGCACGTAATCAGCACGACTCAAACACAACAAGAGGCATTTTATTAGAAGGGATCCTAAAGCATGATGTCTAAGTGAATATCAAAACATAGAAGATATGCAGTTTCACTTTATAAACCTAGAAGCAGGG
The DNA here is from genome assembly GCA_005239525.1 of Nicotiana knightiana. Classification (NCBI taxonomy): domain Eukaryota; kingdom Viridiplantae; phylum Streptophyta; class Magnoliopsida; order Solanales; family Solanaceae; genus Nicotiana; species Nicotiana knightiana. The sequence goes on along the minus strand of ML426508.1, from coordinate 2,896 downwards.
GCCCTAATCAGTTTGCCTACTGATTTTAAGCCTATTAAACATTAAGCAGAAAACACAAAAGAAACAGTTTTCCAGTTTTATAAAGGTTGATTAACTAAGGCTTGCCTAGGCTTGGGGGGTAATGCACAATAGTTACAAGAAATGTTAAAAAACTGTTTAGAAGTTGTTATACTTAAAGCATGTTGTTTTAAGTGTTGCAAAATAGAATGATTATTACCAGTTTATTTAAAACAGAATGATCAAATGTGAGACTGTCTTACGTCCTTTTTCATTCATCAGTAGTTTAACTAGGTGTGACTGGGCGAGATCCTAAAGCATGGTATCTACTATGCACATAGAGATGCAGAATGGTTGCAAAATTCCTAAAGCATGATTTCTAAATGCAGAGGAAGTTACAGCATAATTTCAGGATGTGCAGGAGAAACATTTTTATGTGGATGCTATTATTTAGCCTAGAAGAAAGATTTCTATGTGATAAATAGGGTCAAATGAGATGCTGAAGCAATAAACCTAAAACATGACATCCAATGCATGACATGCCTAGAATGTATTGGTCCTAAACATGGATTCTAATGCACATATAGGAAATATAAACCTAAGGCATGGTTTCTACCATTGATATTGATAACATATATAGCTATCCTCCCATTTTCACTAGCCAAACCCAATATTCGTTTACAATAAATATTACAAAGCAATATTGAATGAATTACATAGATAAAGAAAAATAAGAAGTTTCACTATTGGGATCCTGAAAATAGGCCTAGATTTCCAGAACCTTAAATGCCCAAATGCTTCATAGCCTTTCTCATATCCGGGCGTGTCAGAGTTCCCTAAGGACCTCAAGGGATCCCGGGCAGTGCTCACACCCAGATTTCACAACCATAACTGAGTAAGTGTAGTGTGGAAGTGCCAGCCCCAGTGCATTAGAGTTTAGAGGGATCTCACAGAGATTCCAAAGCAGTCACACACTGGAGGGGCAGAACTTAAATACCTAAGAGTAGAATGAGAGTGCTTGACATAGTTTTGAAAGAGTTTGATAGGAAAACAATTATTGAAAGAGACCTAGTAGAAATAGTTTTATAAAATAAAAGAGAGTTGTTTAGTAAAAAAACTTTTGAGGAGTGTAGGGCAATTAAAAAACACAGAACAAACACAGAACCAAAGCAGGTTCAGCATCACACATAGAACAAACCTTCACACATAGCAATTCTTGCAGGGATTAACATGAACTCCACAATAAACAAAGAATGAAGCAACTTAGGGTACAAATTGTTTTGCCAAAGAAAGGTTCATATAAGAAACCAGACAAACACAGAATTGAATAGAGTCACATTGATACATACTACAAAAGGGGGGTAACATATTCATGCTGGTCCTAAGGGGAGTAATACATAACATAACATGCTAGATGGAAAAATATGTAAACATGTCAACTACGGGTTGCACAGCAAAACCATATATAGAAAGAATTAGAAACAAGATAAGCTGAAGTAGTAAAAGAAACATATTGGTTTTGGGATTTCAACTGAAATCAGAACATACGGGTAAAGAAGATAGCAAACACAAAAGTACAGAATATGAGAGATTAATAATTAGCCTTGGCTTGCAGCCGGCTAACTCAGAACTGTAGCAAGTAACAAAGAGGGAGAGCATAAAGCTTTGAGTGTGGGAGATAGTTTTTGAACCAATGTGTTCGTGTGTTTGTGTTAATGAGAGAGCATGTATATATAGTAGTTTGAAACTAGGTAGAATAATAAGGTAAAACTCATAGGCATGCAGTAATTATGGAACTAGGTATCAATTAGTTCCAAAATCAGCATAGATACTCCCTTAATTAAAGGAGTTAACTTCAAACGGTAGAATACAGGTAGCAAATAAGGAAAGATACCATTTATGACTGGAATATAGCACATAAGGAAATAATTCCAGCACAGTACGGGTAGAAAGTAAGCAATTAAGGCTAGGTACATAATATTCTATTTAAGGAAATGTCATAAAAGTCAGTTGATAGTATAGTCGAACACATAATAAGGCAAGAAATATACTAAGGTTGGAAAATCAGCAAGGAAAGTATGATAAAAGATTAGTGAAAGGTATTAATTACAGGAAATTAGGGATTCAAATAGGAGCAGTACTGATTAAGGGGAAAATTAACACAAATCTATACGAACAAACAAAATAAACACATAATAGGAAAGACGAAGTAAACTCAGAAACATTGTAAAGTAAGAATCACCTAGAATCAATGATTCAACTAGAAAAGATAGAACTGATTAGAGGGGTTAACAAAATAAACATAATATAAGTGGAAGAAGAAAAAATCAGAAACCCTACTGAACATAATAGGGTAAAATCACAGAAACTCAGAGCGTTCATGAGAGACAAGCACACACACAGATTAAACGAACATATTATCAAAGAAGGACTCAGAACCCAAGATTAAGACCAAAAATTAGGGGTTTCAACATAATAAATTAGATAAAGAGAAAAACTTAAATGACAGTTGAAACATAGCAAGAATCATAGGATAATATTGAATATCAGAAGGAAACGTTATTGTTGGTTAATTTCCCAATGCACACGCAAGTGTACGTGGTCGACAAGTAATATAGGATTTTATGTCCAGATATCGTACCCACAGGGACTTGTGATTAACTATCCACTAAACTAAACTCAAACAAATATTTAACTAGAATTGATCTAAAATAGTAAATCAAAAGATTAAATAGACAACTAACTTAAAGATGAATTCAAGATAAATTGATATTCTAGAGTTATGGGTTGTTAAACAATCACGTTGAGTTTTCGACCTAAATCTTCTAATCAGGTTTATTGATTGACGAGGTTAATATTGCTCGTAGCCTTCTCCCGAAGTACAACTCGCCTATTCAAG